>JAGXJF010004523.1:0-245405 GCA_019208055.1 Stipa capillata | reverse complement strand
CCACCACAAAGGCCACCACTCTCTCAGGAAGTAGAGAATAGCAGAGGAAACAAGGACCAGACCACCATCAAGAAGAGGAGCAGGCCACCACGAGCAAGAGGAGAAGGACGAGCACTCGGGTGTTTAGGAGTCCAGCTCCAGGAAGCCGAGACCACCAAGTAGAAAGAAGGAAGCCGGCCACCCAGATTAGGTGCAGGAACAGCAAGGCCACGAGGAGTGGCAAGACAAGAGGTGGACCACCAGGATCAGCTAAGAAGGAAGAAGGAAGCAGACCACCATCAAATGGAGGACCAGCAGGCTTGAGGAGTTTGTCTTTGTCCAAACCCAAATAAGGTAAGAGCTATTAAAGGCATCTTAAACCCTTATACATACATTTTAAACATGTTAATGGGGGACCCTCAGATTTCTAGTGAGGCATCTATAGCATCTGCTCTTATCAAATTGTACCTTTTCCAAGCTAGAATCATCACAGGGTTTTAGTTAGGCAACAATAGCTAGTATCTGTTCTTATCTTAGCTGATAACCATTTCTCAGGCTCTTTCAGAGAGCATCATCATTATTAGGTAAGGCAACAACTAGGCAACAAGAGTAGTAGTCTGTTCTTATCAGAGTTTTTAGCATCTTTCTCAAGATTTCAGAGAAGACGCCTCAATATATATATGTTAAGGCAACCGAATAGGCATCATGGCAGTAGCTTGTTCTTAGCAGTTTTCAAAAACATGTATGTATAGATCACATATACACATGAACTTATACCAAATGTTTCAGATGCAAAAGCATCTGAATAAATCAACCAAGACCAAGTGTGAGACCATGTTTCTTCAGTCTAAGTGAATCAATGTATATTCAGAAAAAGGAATCAAGAATCATACGCATATTAGCTTAATAAAAATCAAGTGCAGTAGTCTATTCTTATACCCTTCTCAAATTATATTTTAGCTTAATTACCACAAGAGTTGGTAATTGAATAGACAAAATAGTAGCTAAATTGTTCTTTCTCAGATTAATAGCTTGATGCATATATAAAGGAAACAGAGAGAAGCTAAGTTAAATAGAGCACTGTTTTAATTAGGAAAATAACTAACGCACACATATATATATGAAGGAAACATAAAGAAGTTAAGTCAAGGGTAGTATGTGTTCCATCAGTTTAAGTGAACTGATGCACGTAAAGAATATTACTTAGCAGTCAAGTGTACCAGTTTTGAGCACAACCATGGTAGATTTTGAATCACATCAACTCGAATAAAGCAAAACTATTAGGCCGCCTGACCATGTACAATTAGTAGCAAACATCTAAATATCTTATATACATATAATCTTTTAAGTATGCAGAACTAACAACATAAGGATATCTTCAATAGAATCCATCTCACTTCGGGAGCAAAGTTTGTCTTTCTAAATAGATGAGAGATTACTAGTATTTCTAGCTTTGTCAGAAGGGTCCAAATTCTAAATTCCTGAACACGGCAAAAATTGAGTCCTTCATATGCTAATAAACATGTTTGATGCTAGCAGGATAACCATTAAACGAAGTCACTCATACCATTAGAGTAATGGCTTTAGGTTTTCAATTCGTTCCACATAAATAATTTTGGGCCAAAGGGCAGGCATGCTAATAGTTCTACTGATATCAGTCACTAAGTATAGTAGTGCATATCAGCATGGCAGATTTTGTTTTTTTTAGACATCCAAATGCATAATAGACCTTTAAGGCTTAGATTTGTTTAACCAACTTTAAGCCACAATGAAGTCAGGTTAACTAATTAGCAATCGAAGCAATCTTTCCAAGCCAAAAAGATTCTCAGCGTAGCCGAACTAACCTCACATAACAAGAAATTGAGCATCCAAATACCAGCTCAGATCACCTTTTTCCTCAATTAAATGTTAATTAAATTGAACCATGCCACTCATGAATAGTCAAGCATCAATCGGAATAATTACCGTAGCAAGAACCCTAGGGGAATTAGGGATTTTAGGCAAGGAGAAGTGGAGGAAGAGCACTTACCAATTGAGAGTGGATCAATCGGCTTAGAGCACGGTGGCTCGCCACCGGCGAGAGGCGGGCCAGCGGAGCACCCGTGAAGGGGCTGCGACACCGGCCGCAGCCGTCCCGGGCGGCGGCTGAGGTGCATGACGCAAGGTGGCGAGGCGTCGACCGGAGGCGGCATGGTGAGGTGGCCGGCGAGTCGGCGACGCTGCATCCAGGAGGTGGCAATCGGGTGGAGGCCAGCAGGGCTGGACCGAGCCCTAGGCCAGAAATCGGGAGGCGGCACCGCAGGACGGAGCGGGTCCGACAGGGCGGCACTCAACCGAAGGCAGAGGGTAGCGGCGCCAGGCGGAGCGGCGCCGAGTGGAAGGAAGAGACCGGTTGGGTGAGGTGAAGAAGAAATAAGAGAGAGAGAGGGGTAGAGTGCGGGCTGAGTTAGGTTAGATTAGGGTGAGTGCTGGTCTGGCTCGGGTTGAGTCAAAAGAGGGTCGGCCGTAGGAAAATTCTTTTTCTTTCTAAAAAAATGGAAGCAAACAAAAATGATTATTCTTTTGCTGTGAAAAGAAATAAGATAAAATGAGGATATAGAGATATATGTGTATACACCTAATTTGTAGATTACTTTAAATTGATTAAAACGTACTATTCATCTCTAGAGAAGATTAAGCACTAGATTAGTTCTTAATGTTATACAATAGGATGAATGATCATATTGAACTTTAAAAGATGATAAACCAAAGGTTTAATTAGTTAAGGTTATGTTAACTCAAGTAAAAATCAACATAAAAATTTGATTACAATTAAAGTTAGCTACTACCTTAACTAATTCTAAATTCTCATAAAAGATTTTAAGTGAATTATGTCTGGATTTTATTTAGAAAATATTGATAGACATATCATCTCATGCATATCGCCATGTCATCTGCATTCATACTTGAGCTTTTATGGATTAGTCCTTATCGGACTTTATTATTTTCTTTGCTAGAAACCGGAGTTCCACAAGTAAACCCTTCGAACTCCATTTTCAATCCGATACCAGGCAAGTCCAGTTTCTTGTTCATGTCCGTTGAGAATGCTTTACCAAATTCCCTCTTGTCTATAACGTGCACAAAATCTATTTTCTAAAGATGAATCAACTGTTGTTTGTTTTGGATCACCAGTTCTTGGGCGATAGCATGGTGGGTGGTGAAATCCTGGTATGGGTGCCGGAGGCACATTGGAAGGTGGATTTCATCACACGGGTTTGTTTCATATAAGGTTAACGCAACCAATGATCGAGTGTGCTTAAGGGCCGTAGTGATCGCGCATACCACATACCCTGTATGGGCGGGGCTGAGCTAAAGTACCTTTGCCCTAGGTTCATACTCCCCTGGGAACGCAAGACCTCGGTAGTGGGATCGACTATCGGGAGGGTGATATTGGTCGTAGGATGGCTAGTCACAGGTGATATTGGCCGTAGGACGGCTAGTCACAGGTGATATACGCGGAGTATGATCGAGCGGGCGGCGAAACGGCTCTGTGATCATGGGTACGTGATTCGGGGCTGATCACCTTGGGTATATATTTATGATCGTTTGTGGGTACAGTTGCGCACCTCTGCAGAGTATATAGAATTGTGGCATTGTCACTCCGTGTTCCCGGTTGGAGCTGCGAACCCGGCAAGAAAGGGATTCATCGGGAATCCTAGCAGCTTGTAAGACATGAGATCATTAAACTCTTAAATTAAAACTTGACTCTCTTACCTTTCGAAACTGCATTGCTTTTGGAGAACGTTGCTGTTCTCAGTAGATAGTGCATCAGACACCTCTTTGCTAATCCTAGACTTGTTGAGTACCTTCTGTACTCATCCCTGTATTTAATTCCTTTGATTAGACAGTGAGCCGACAACGGATCAAGATGTAGTCTACATCGAGGTCGAAGATGAATTCCCCGAAGAACCGACAACAGCAACGGAGGGTGAAGGCATCGACTACTACTTTGACTACCGTGGTGAAGACCCCGAAGCGTAGAAGCATAGGAAGTGGGAGATGAGAGGCATAGGATAAGACTTTTGCTATAGCTGAATGGAACGGTTTTAAATTTCCCGTACTTTTGGGAATATATTTGTATCTTGTTATCTGAGTTTGTAAATTAAGTTGTAATAAATGGACCACTGCAACGCTTCTGTCGTGCTACTCTGTGTGATATGCTGTAGACGAGAAGGCATTACGTCTACGACATGTCAAAGACTAGCATATTACTCGAAAGGGTAATATGTGGGTCGCCGCACTATGTCCTAGATCCAGGGGGACGACAGCGTCGTGACTCCTTGTCGCGGGGGAAGGGGATTTGGTCATATCTCTAGAGGTGCGGAGAGAGAAGCAATTCATGAGGAGGAAGTAGCTCGGGGGAATAGGGTTTCCAGTCAGGAAGGAGATCGTCGGCTAGATCATGGAGGCGGAGGGGCGGCAAAGTAAGGCAGAGGGAGTCGATCGAGAGAGAGATTGGCACTGGGGAGGGGTTTAGGGTTTGTAGTCGAGAGTCACAGCTGATAAATAGGTGGGGTTACCGATGGTTACTGGGTCTATATGGGCCGAACCCTAATGCAGACAATTTTGCTATAAAACTGCTTGTGATACATGAGAGACGGTTTTTGTTAAAACAAACTATTTGTAGTGAACATATTTATCACATATGATTTTCTTAAATCATCTATAATGTGTATTTTTATAAAAACCATCTGTGATTACTCTTAGCACAGATAGTTCTTAGTTAACGGTATATGATTAGGGTTTTATATAACCCTTTCTGTAGTAGTGTAACTTTAGCCACCGAAGGCAGCTCGAAACATGAGAACATCAGAAAATCCCTAAAATACCAAAAACATTCACATTTTCCTATTGATTTTTTGTTTTTTTGCTATTGATCAATCTGAACATCTCAGATCCTATTAGTTAAGCAGCAAAACCACCTGCGGCGCTACGGTGGGGGTGGCACTGAAGACGCAACGAGGAACAGGGACCACAACTGCATCAGTTATCCTGCTGAAGATGCCACTGCGAGGAGCAAGTAGGGATGAAGAACACAGTTCTGGGGACTGAGGGGACACGCAAGAAGAGGAGCACACAGGGAGAAATCGAGATGAACCAAGGAGGAGGCGAGTGAGAACGGTGAGAACAACACGTCTTGCGTTCAAAATGAGGTGCTCACACAAGGGCACGCACAATAATTTAGACAGACAATGTCTATAGTATCTTTCGTGTCACTTATAAATAACACTATAGATAACATATATAATGATTTGTCCGTAAGTTGTCTATATATAGGTTCACTATTTATGAGTGTAAATACAAGCAACATCCGTACAGCAGAAAATATATCATCCGTGAGCCGCGTATAACAGCCGCATTCTCTCTCTTTATTCTCTTTTCTCCTCTTAGGTGGCACCTCTTACAGATAGCTCACATTATATTATTGTACATGTCCTAAGCAAAAATGCAGGCCCACCTAATAGAGGGGGAAGGCAACCGGTTCGGCCATAACCCAGTAAAACACCAGCTATAACTGCACTAGCGCCGGCGCCAGTAAAATCAGTGAGAACAGTCTCCGACACACGAATGCAATGATGTTAGTGAGTACTGAAGAGGTGAAGGAGACCATCTCGTTACATATCATTCATAACATCACAGCCAGACGTCAGTTCAAGAGAATTATTTAACCCTTCTTTTGTCTACATGAATTCCGATACTTATACAAGTTTCCATTGTACATATAAGAATCAGTCTTAACTAGATTATGATACTATTTCTCGGCAAAAATAGATTATGGTACTATTAATTCTCATCAGAAGATAGAACACAAAACATTAGAGGTTTCAAAAGCCAAAATATTTCCGGAGGCATTGGCAGTTACCATGATACAGAATCTGTCGATGTACTTATTCAGTTGTAAACCAATTACAATGTACACGTACAGAGATAGCTTGGAAGAAAAGACCTATTCTTTGGATTGGGGAAGTGTGAACTGAACAGGGGTATTTCTCACCTAGAAAAAGGTATGGAATGACCTAACTATACTCCTATATTCTTTGCTTTGAAAAAGAAGGAATTTGAGCAGGGGTAATTCTCGCCCAGAAAGAAAGAAAGAGTTGTCTCGTGGATGAACTATATTTGTAACCTTTCGGTCGTGGTCGTATATTTTCTTCATTTCCTGTAAACCGTCTACAAGCTGGCCCCTGTATTATGTACAACTAAGGCAGTAGGGGAGTAACAACCTAATGGAAAACTTGTGGAGATGTGTAATACTCGCTTTCGCTGAAATATGGTCTCAAGTCCTCTTGGCACATGAAATCCAAAGGGAACGAAACAAGGTGGCCCCTGACCAACTGCAATCTGTCCATAGGGTCACTACCTTTGAGATCACCGTCCTGGTAGGTTTCTAGCTTCTCTTGGGCAACACCAAGATCTATTGTAGTGTGACCAATTTTGTCCTTCCAGTAAGCCATGCTTTGCCGAAACTGGGTCCTGCATGGCCATTATGTTTCAGATAATGCAAAAATAAGTAGGTCTTACTCATGAGAAATACAACTGAAATGGAATAGTAAATAAATACCTTGAATGGATGAGATCATTCGGAACACAAGAGAATACATCTTGGTAAATCATGGTATTTGTCTGCCAAACATGACGAGTTAATTAACATATACATATAAAAGGAGATAAACGTGACCAAGACTTTCAAAATAATATGCAAATATTGTGGTAATATCGTAATATCTAAACTGATTGACAATTGAAAAAGGGCATCATCTTAAATATAAAATGAGGTCCTCACAATATATATATATATGTATATATATATATATATATGTATATGGCAGCGCTAATCTGTGCTGAGGGCATAGATTAGCTATTATGCATGCCGACGGTAATTCCGTGATGTCTTTTACCACTAGTTTCTGGTATATTACTATCGGCTAAGAAGGATGTTACTACATCCTATAGACACTTTTACCATCATGCGCAATTTTATCGATGGTAAATTCATAGCGGTTTACGACCATGATTTTTCTGTATTTTGGTCAATCATTTTACCATCGCGCACTCAACTCTTTAATTTTCAAAATAAGGAGATGGGATTTGAACCTCATGCATGCAACTATGCTCAATCTAACCAACTAGGCTATGCAAATGATTGTGAACAACTACATGAGTTATTTCTTTCTAGTATGCCGTAGTTAGACGTGCAGTAAATCTATTGCCGCGAGATAGTAAAATCATGTACAAATAATAATAATTTTCAGATATGTTTAATTTCTAGTATGCTGTGGTTAGATGTGCGGTAAATTTATTCCCGCAAGATAGTAAAAATATGTACAAATAATAATAATTTTCAGATATATTTAAATAGTCTTCCATACTATAAGAAGTGATGGTAAAAACACTCTCGCAATGTAGTAATTTCGTATAAACTTTTACTGTCTGAGCCATTTGTATACACAAAATGATTCTGCACTCACGAGTATATTAGGCATATATATATATATATATATATATATATATATATATGCATATACATATGCTACCGAGGTTAGTCATTTTAAATGGTTTTTACCAAGAATGAATGAACTAGAAACCACATTTCTGTTTCTCTCACCTTAGCAGTGGCCATCCAAATATTTTTGAACGTTGAATCATCCATAGGATCCATAATGTCGCTAACCTGGAAATGAAAACGAATTTTGTAAACAACTTGAATAATGCACATGATATTCTTGTCTGCTACATTAAAGTGAAGAAATCCTCATCAAGCATACTTGTGATATATCAAGTTCCTTATGTCATGTCGGCCAATTAATAATGGCTTCCATAGTCTTATCTACAGAAATACACATTTAAATTTACATAGAACTTTGTCATTAAGCCACACTCTTCTTGTGGTCACGAATTTCAGCAAAGCACTCTAAAGGAGCTACAATGGGTAGCAAACTCAACCACACCACTGACATGGGGGATCTTGGGCAAGGTTTCATGCCAAGACTTCATTACAGCTAGGTGCCTTCATTTCTGCACATGCTATTAGTTCTTTTGTTTGAAAGGAGAGCAAATTGTTATTCACAAGTTTGCAGTTAATTCTATTATCTAGAGCTGATATACACAAGAGACTCATGAGACACATAAGCAAAGTCATCCTAGATAGGTCATATGGGCCAAGTCTATGCAGACACTACGTTTGAGGATACGAAGCCTATTGCCCTTCAGTTTGAGCCTTGATAGAGAAGTCCACAACTTGAAGTTCAGATCGTACATATGCTGAAGATCAATGGTCACCGCTAACAATGAGAGCATGCGAAGGATGCATCGACACCTTAACAAATGAGATCCAAGTTAAAATATGTTCTGACAAGTAAACTCCGATTATTAAACCCAAATTGCCGATTTACTGCACCGTCTAAGCGTGGAAGGATGCGAGGAGACGTAGGAGTGAGGTCGAGGGGGGGTGTCAGCGATGGTGATTGACAGAGTGGGAGGTATTGGATTTACTTTGACCAGGTGTTCACCAAGGTGGTAGGTGGGTTTTGGACCACGGGAAGAGGGTTGGCCGTAGGATAATTTTGTTATTTTTATTATATGCATACGTGCATTGTCGTATCGGTGTTTTTGGGGAAATGGCATGTCACAGTGTGTCCATCTCATGTATTATTGAGGTATCTGGGCAACCTAAGCAGCTCAGATTAAGGGAACCTTGCTTTGATATCATGGTTGAAAGAAATGAGAGCAAATGGTGGTTTACAATTTTTCAGTCTATTTCATTATCAAGAGAAAGATATACAAGAGACGAGAGATATATAGAAGAGAGTTATGTGTCACATGGGCCAAATCATCATAGATGGGCCATATGGGCTAAGCCTACATGTATCACACTTCACACTTTTTTTTTAAGGAGTCAATAAAATTTTAGCATATTTAGCACAAAATTTGAATGCAAATAATTCTTCTCCATGAAACACGAAAATAAAACAGCACGGCTATATCAAGAGAATGTTTGTTTGAAAAGAGGGCATGCACACAATGAATTAGACATTATTGTTGTGATTCGGGGCACAGGCCAGAGCCCAGCACAACTTCTCTCTCCAAACTAAGTGTTGTTATTTCACTTTGAGTTTGAGGGGAGGCATTAGATGTAATGTTATTAGCTGTGTATCTTCTTCCCCATGGTACAGGGGTTTCCTGCATATATGTCATATCTGTACGTATATATTGGCCCATTGGCCTGATATGAATACAAGCGCTATTCATAACATCAATCTAGGATTAAGGGAGTAACCAAGTAGAATAAGAACAAAAACATAGTCCAAACCTCTCCTCGCTGAAGGCCAAGGTGCTCTGTCCACAGAGAAAGTCGTAGGCTAAAAGAGAATTTGCCAGCTTCCCAATGTCTTCCATCCATTTTGGAATTAACAACTTCCTTATCTTCAATGACCACAGCAATCTAGAAGTACAATGAAAAAGAAGATCATATAGTCAACTTCCTGCACCAACACGTCACTTAACTATAAGCAATTTGCTGTTGACTAAGTACAGTTAGCAGTAAAGAAAATACTTCTCAGGAATGTAAAATATAATACTCAGGTTATAACTACTTAAAAAGTAATAGGAAGCTGAAATGAAGTATAATTTTTACTCATTTTAAATCGTGCCTCGGTTCTACATTGCAGAATCAGGAGTGTCAAACAAGAGCAGCATACCAAAATACAGTGCATCACAGAAACGGAATCTGGGAAACTCATACCTCAGAATCCCGTGATCCAAGCAAGCTTCTATCATTTATATTAGCTGAGCCAATCAGTGCAATGCGGTCATCAATTATCATCAACTTGCTGTGTACATAAATCTGTAAGGCAGAACTTGTTAGAGGGGTGTCCTGATTATTTATCAGAAGCTACTTCTGTCAAAGATAGTAAGAAAGCATCATGGCAACCAGTCGTCCGTCGATAAGTCAAATGGACAGAGTCAGAACCCTGGGGGGACATGATACACACTTCAAAACTCAAAAAGGTTTTACCTGGCTAGTAACCAAGGGACCTTTATCAGATAGTCTACCATGTGCTCTAAGACCATGGAAGGAGATATAATCATGCGCTTTAGGACCAATCACATCATAAAGATTCTGAAGTATCGAATTAGGGCCTCTACAAATAGTCCGATACTGCCAGTGCATAATTGCCCTCACAGATGCAGCTCCACCATCATCAATGCCTCCCTGTTATGAGATTAAGTAAGTAACAAAGCATTTTAAAAATCTAAATTCCTGTAGCATCAAATTACCTGAAAACCCGGTAAAAGAGGTATGACGATGATGGCCTTAAAGCGCTTTTTCTCTCTCTCTGCTCGAAGTATACGCCTGTACAGTGCTTCCAATACACGGTTTTTAATTGTGTCATCTCCTGAAAGGCCCGATATGAAAAATTGATTCTGCAAAAGGCCAACCAAAAGGATGTTTAGAAAATTTACTGGTATAGTCGGTAATTAATTACAAGCTTAGAATGTATATGATAAAAGTGGTAATTTTGTTACGCTAAAGAAACTGAAACATCTAATTCATACTGAAATAAATTACCACAAATACAGCAAAATAAGAATGTCACATGAACACATGGTGATCATCAATTTAACATCACTATCTAGTAAAATCAACCAACATTTAGAAATTGATTTAGATGTTCAAACAAAGAACGCAAACCTCAATGTACACAAAGTGTTCTGCCTTTTCAATTAGAGAAAAGTAGGCATTATGGATGCTTCCTTCGATTTGAGTGGTTCCAGCTGACCACTGACCAACACTTCTAATAACCTGAGACAAAATATAGATTCATTAATTACTTATAAATATTTAATGTAAGCTATATACATGTATTCTAACATTAGTATACTGTTCTGAAACTACAACAGGACTGTACCTTATCACTTGTGTAAGCCCTGCTGAATAATGTAGAGATATAGCCATCTCATATTCAAGTTAATCTAGAAATTTTACTAAATTGAAGGAAATATATGCCAGGCTCGTAAATATTTGCTCGTTCAAAGTTGATCGTAGCTGCTATTGTCTTTGGATACAAGTTAAATGTGCATATAAAGACTTTATACTTTATTAGGAGGCTATGAAAAGCCAAAATTACCGAGATATGCAGAAACAGCTGTAACTTTCTCCATAATGCCCAAACTCATTTAGCTAAAACTAGATAAGAATTACACATTTTCCAGGGATTGTAAGCTAGTAAACAGAGACCAAACAGCACGAGACGCCGCCTAATAAGGTTCTGACTACCCTGACTGTGGTACATGAACAGGACGAGTATTATTTCAGTCTTATCTTTCCAGAATGTAGTTTTTTTCAGCATAGCAACAAAATAGATTCACATGTTTCATGTTTGACATAAAAACAAGAGACAATTTCTTATTTGCAGTTTGCAGTTTACCATGTAATTTCACACTCAAGTCACTATTTTTTATGATCTTTTTCTTTCAAGTTCCACTGAATTCAATTTTGTATCAATTTCCCGTTTGAAAGGGGGTCACAGTCCCTTTTGACTTACTACACTAACAAATGGGTGGCAGGATTGCATACTGGGAGCTGCTCTGTCATGGCGCACATAATAAGGGGCTATGCTATCATTCGATATCAAGCAAATAAAGAATTATCTTCCTTTGCCTAGATATATCTCTCCTTCACGGTCAAATCTCTCTCCGTCCTCCCTTGCTACTGTGTGCCCCTCCCCCTGTTGCCATCTGTTCTTCTCCACACAAACACCAACCCACAGGCACTGGACGCCGCACTCCCAACGAATCAATTCACAACTACCTGTCGTGTTCACTCTCCCAGTAACATGACATGCTCAGAAATACGCAATGCACTCAATGGTTAACAAAATGAAATACAACACAAAAGGGAGAAAGCAGTAAGCAGGATCTGCCTTTAGCTGGAATGTGCATCCAAACATCTTTGCTAATATATCACCTGTTTGGTAAGACAGCTAATATAATAGTACCGCGATTGAAATCAAAATCGAAATAAAATCATTCAGTGACTTTCTATGTTTGTCCTTTTCTACAGTATGTGTGTTACATCTATTACAATAAAAAAATTGTCAATTTACTTTTTTCTTGATGAATTACTGTTTCATCAACATGTAATTGTGAACAACTCAAAACTACATACAAACCAGTCTTTAGACAGCAAAATGTGTTATTTTTTAATCATGCGTAACAACTTAATAACAGAAACTTTGCATCAGAGATACTTGTCTGTGGATCTTCATTCCTCAGCACCAATATAATAATTCAAAATTTACTGCATAGGACCAAAATACTGACCTGACAACGACAAGTTGCCCTTGGACCAACTTGTCCAATATCAAGTACTGAAGCAACTTGGTCTCCTCGCTCCTGCATCTCCCACCATTTCTTGTCCATATGATGCTTATCTTCTTTCAGTGAATCAAAACGTCTAATAGATGCAGATTCAAGGGAACTGAGATTGTCTACAAAACCTCTCATAGGTAAATCCTGACAAGAAGCATCAAACTTTGCCTTTCGGTTGAGCAAAGGCTGTTTAAAGGTCATTTTATTTAGGTGATTTGCATGTTTAATGTCTAAACCAGTCACCACTAAATCTCCACCAGGCAATGCCTGAGGTTCAAGCTCTTGAGGTAAAAGTAATGGAACATCCTGACATGAAGCCCGCGATGCCAAGGAGGCTGTTTTAACATCAACATTCTCATCATGGTTTTGTTTACCCTCGGCCTCACCATTTGTTTCTTTACTTCTGCCCTTGTAATGTGGAATTACCATGTGGTGATGAGGCATCAGCAAGGGAATTGCTTGCTCATTTGGAGCTTTATTCCTCTGGGAAAAATTTCAGTAAATTTATAATAATGAAGGAGAAACGCTTTTTCTGATGAGTAGATCAATGGAACAAACTAACCTTTGCATAATTCCAGCGCTGAACAAAATGCCTTGCTACATCCCGACAAGGTGGACCGTAGAGAGCACACTGGACGTCATGCCAAGGCATGCGAGGATATTTAGTACGGTCCAGTTCATCTTTCGTCGTGTCCTCCCAAGAATTTGGCTCAGATTCCCTTATGTACAGCAATAAAGTTTAGGTAAATTTCCGAACTGAAGAGTCATTTGGGAATTTTTTCCTACATATCTAAAGCTATGATAAAGATGAAAGATAAAATCATAGTTACCTAGGGTTGTAATAGTCCTTCCCTGGCCATATCACAGGAGGAACATCTGCAACTTTATGTTCAGGATTATCGTGACGACCAAAGCACAGATCAAGACCTCCAATATAGCATACTTGATTATCGACTATCACAATTTTCTCATGGTGTGACCTTAAAAATCAATAAAAACAGTTAAAATTCTCAGAATTACATAAGCTTTCAATGAACACAGCCAAAAAATAAAAATTCTTCATACCACAAGTATACACCACTTGAGAAATGATCCGGGTAACGCAGAACTTTGACATTCTCATGAATGTTAAGTAACCTTTGCTTACTGTACAAGCTGTTAATTTTCAATGCAAGAGCAACTTCTTTGTACATAAGAATGTAAATCTGCAAAAAAAAGGGCCAATTCAAACTTAACAGTTAGTAATTATCGGTTTATATTAACAATCTAATTTTACTCATGCTAAAAAATCACGCATGCAGTCAGCTTAACTTCTTAAATAGTATAGAAAATATAATATGCAAAAATAACACAGTTCATATTTTCTGAGATAACCCTCAACTGAAGTGCATAACTTAAATGAAGACTGTTGTGTCACGATACAGAAACTATGCTCCATACCTTGTAAAAATATACTCGCTCTGATCTCCATCTCTAAATATTTGAATTTTCAGTCTCCTTCTCCTTTTTTTTATCATAATATACTAGTGAAATAAATAACAATTATACAGTACCGAAGTACTTTTTAAGGAAAATCTAATGACATTTTTTGAGCAATAAAACAGTAGGAGAATATCCTACTGCCATTAAAATAAAAGAGATGACATTGTTTTCACGGGGCCAATCCATACACTTTTCTATATATAGTGCCAAGGTTTCAAAATATTGACTGCACGTCTCATGGCAAACTATACTGTATACAAGGAGGGAGTAATAAAATCATCACATTACACAGACATGCCAATTTTTATTGGGAAGATGATGAAAAAGCAACCCTAACAAAGATAGGGAGTATTCAAATAATTCCCCCCCCCTTAAAAACATAAACAAGTTATCTTTCACATTAATTCATAAGAACCCCAAGCATTGTATGACTTCAAAAACACCCGAACTGTTAGTTTCATGTTAAATCTGACAGGCACACATTAAGAAAAAATAAAAACATTAGTCATTGCCATTGGCATATGGGACCTGTACAGGAATGGTTATTAATATCAATTATAGGTAGGAAGTATCAAAGATGTTTTGCAAAATCCTATTGCCCTATGGATAGTGAGATCCTCTTCAGTGATCTAAACCTCAAAGGCATTGTGCAGCTCATCATTTATGGCATGTGCAAACAAAGTGAGGATGAGAACGCATCCGAAGCGAAGAGGCTAGAATGCAGGGGTGTTTTTGAAACATTGCCTAACATGTGGGATAAATTTTGTATTCTTGTCTGACCTTGTGTGGCCAGACTTAAAATACTAGAAAACTGAGCCATCTTCAGATAGTAAGGATAACGTGTGAAGCAGGGTGTCTGCAGTAGACACCTACAACTCACGTAGTTGACATGTATAAGTAGAAACTGCAAGAGGCTGCTTGATATTCAAACACCACGCACTTCACAAATTCACGTAATAGGTTCTTGGCATTTTGTGACTGAAAATTGAAAAGCAACTACAGTACCTGCACACCCTGCTTAGCTCTTGCTTCCAGTAGAGCATCAAGCCTAGATGACCCATGATGTTCGAATGGACGCCGGAGGTACAATTCTGGGCAGAGCCACCAGCCAGTAATAAATATCTGCATCAAATTTTATATTATCTTAGACTTACGCAAACTGACCAATATTGTCCTGCCAAGTAACTGTTGAAAAACTACAAAAGCTAACCTCTGATTTAGCATCCTCAATCGAGGAAGCAATTGCTTCAAATGCAGCTTGCCCGTCTATAAACCATTGTACCATACTCCCATCTTCCAACAAACCCCTTGGTGGTGCAAATGAGCCAAAGCGATGAGGGTAACACCAGCCCTCTGGAGGTTGTCTAGCAGAATTTATTGCAGTAACCCAATCTTTAACCTTACCAGAACTTCTTGTTCGTAACTTAATTGTCCGACCACCAGAAGACACCTTTCTCCAATGAATAGCACTAAGAGATTCAGACTTAACACAACCAGAAAAAGAAAGGCTAATGCAGTATCAAATTTGTACTACCAAGTTGATTGGTTCGTACAAAAAGAATGTGTATTGGTTTTTTTTTATCAGTTATCATCTATGCAATTCAACTACAAAAGTAATCTCTAAACGAACTACAAGTTTCTGCAGTCTTTTACACAACAATGGCACAATCCCATGCGTGCACCAAACATCAACTTATCCAAATGGTTGTGGAATAACAATGAATTTCTTATCACAAGTGGAAGTGCTTGATACCTAAAAATTTATGTTGCAAGTCTCAGACTAGCAGCTAAAATAGAGTCACTCTTACAACTGCAGTATGACAGTTGTCGATCTAGCAAGATTCTGCCCAGCTGTCATGTATCAAGATGTCAAGTATTTGTGTATACCACAAAGGCAGACATTAACAATCTCACAGCCTACTAAAGCTCTTTGTGTCATTCGGTGGCTATTCAAAAGCAATGATACTTCTCAACTTTTGGATAAAACAATTAATTGATAGCACCTTTTTAGAGCATGAACAGTAAAATCTAAGCATAACTTAATACAGATTTATGTGGCTAACTAGATTTCGCAAGTCAGCACTACACAACACAACAACCACAAACTAGCCTTAACATTGTCACATTATAACTTCTTCAACTGTTTGTTGATTTCTGCAGCAATTTTTGTGGTATTTTTGTTCCAACAAAGTACGCTACCCTCATCAAGCATATGTACAACGATTTTGTGACAACTGCCTGAACATGTGATAGTGTGACCGATGACTTCCCAATTAAGATAGGACTATGTCAAAGGTCAGCATTGAGCCCATACATTTTCGTCTTAGTGATGGATGAGGTTACGAGGGAGATATAAGGAGATACTCCTCAGTGCATGCTATTTGCTGATGATGTGGTGCTACTTGGTAGTAGACGAGAGTAGGATAGGTGTCAATAGGAAACTGGAGTTGTGGAGGAAGACTCTAGAATAGAAAGGTTTTAAACTTAGTAGACTAAAGCCGAGTATATGAGTTGCGACTTCAGTGGTGTTACGCTTGAGGATGGAGATGTTAGACTAGAAGGACAAGTAGTGCCTAAGAAGGAAACCGTTCGATTGCGAGTTTTTGTGATAGAGGATGCGAGATGCTTGAGATTATAGAACTAATAAACTTGATAGGTCTGAGATACTGAGACTAGGTCCTTTTGGATTTGTGGCCTAGTAAAGTCGCATCAGGTCTAAACTTTGAAAGGTAGAATGGTAAAATGTAGTTCAAAGTTACAGGAACTTCAATACTTCACAGCAATTGGGAGTCTTGTTAAAAAAAATGCTCAGCGAACACACGAGATCATAAAACCGAAATGGTACCTGGAATCCAAAATGCAATGGGTTGCGTTCTTTGATCTCCTTTGCTAGCGAGATTTGGCCTTCTCCATTTATATCCATATGTGGCAATGCATCAAAAATAATGACATCTAAAAGCTTTGGATCAAAAGGATCTTTGAGTAAAGCCAAGAATCCTGGCTTCAGCACAACCCAAACCTATTGAAAACAATATATTCAATTGACCGTCTCCAATACAATGCTAACAAAATAGCAAAATACAAAACTGAACTAAAATAATATGCTCGATACCTTTTGCCAGTTGCTCTTGCAACAGCTAAAAAATCCACATGAACAACATTTCTCTTTACGGTTCTTCTTAATTTTTGGCAAGTGACCAACTGAAACATAGTCTTCTTTTAGCTTAGGCCCATATTCAGGCAAAAATGACAAGCATGATACCTCCAAAAATTTGCAAACCTGTATTTTTGAATGATTGTGAGTCTCCAACATAAAACTAAGCAGATACCAGATGGGTTATTCTGATTGGTTTTCTAATGCTTAATTAGTACTGGAACTGATATAATGAAATGTACAATGCCCTTGGTACCTCCCGTGAGTTGACAATATCCAAGTTTCCAAAAAATGATTAAGATATTCTTGCATGGCAACTTTTGCTCGATCAGAAATAGATTGTTGACGTCCAAGAGCTGGTCGAATGACGGGTAAAACAGCAATTGAAGGAACATTTCTGCCACAACAGGTTCAATGTCTTGCTTACTGCATGTATGGGATAACATATGGAGACTCAACTGCTCTAAATCAACATTTATGATATGACAAAGCATAACTGTACATTGTTCACTCACGCATCATCAATATATAAACACGTTACCTATTTTTGATGGAGTTTTCGTCAGGTTGTGAAGGAACGTTTACATCATCTGCTTCATCCTCGTCATGTACTACTGGCATATTATCCCCAATTCCCAAATTTTGGAGCCATTCTTTGACCTTCAATGCAATATATAGAAATGAACTCAGTACGCTATGATTGAAATAGATTATTTTCCATCATACTAACATCTATCCAAGTGTTCATTGATTCAAAATGAGACAATTCAATAAATGAGAGGAGGAAGTAGATGTGTGAGTCCAAAATAAAATATGTGTTTCAAGAACAAATAACCAGAATTTACTTGTTTGGGATATCATATTAGAGTATTCAACAGCTGTAATACCCCGGCTAGTTAGTGCAGAGGCCCGTGGGGCCCATGTGTAGTTGTGTGATGGGATTAGTCTCATACAGAGAATTTAGATAGAGTTGGTCCAACATATATACCCTTGTGTTCCAAGCGTAGCACCATTGGGTTAAACTCTTTTACACGAAACGAGGACGAAAGTGTAAGAGAGGTGCTATGTATATGTGGACCCGCCCCACAAATAGGCTAGGCATCGAGGGAATTTAGGCCAGGATGTTACAACAACTTGACAAATGAAAACCTGATTAACTGTTTCTTTAAGAAACTGATTAACTGACAAAAGAAGATCTATTTGTGTCCATTAAGCTGGCTAGGAATCATAGAAAGTAAACAATTCATCATTTGTTATCTACTAATGTAAATAGAAGATAAAAAAACAGTTTCAAATTGGGGAGCGATTTTATACATGCCAGGGTGGGTGCATGAGTATATGGTTTAGGTACTTGTGCATCTCAAAAATTTCATAGATGTACATCATGTTAGAACATAAGCACCTACAAAAATATGATCAAATGTGTGCTAACCTCTTGCCGTTTTTGTACAGCACACATTTGCATGAGCTCTTGCATAAGTACCTAAACCCCAAACTCAATACACCCACCCTTGCATGTAGAAATACAATTCCCTTCAAATTGTTCCTCTTTTCCTTAGCTGACACAACCAATCTCAACCCTCTACTCTCTTGATGTCAGGAATCGTGCATGATCCACACAAACTAATCCCTTTCACTAGATATAATGCCCCCCCTTCTATCTTCCCTCCTATTTTCACACATATATTTATGCATCCTTCACTTCTTGTCATTTATTTCATGAATGCTTATCACTCATACAAACTAAATAGGTCTAGTTCAATTATGGAACAACAACATTGCTCAATTTCGTTTATACCAAAATAATGATTATAGAGTTTGTTGCCTTTTTTCTTATTCATGGGTTTCGTTTTTACACTTAAAAGAAGGTGCCCGAGCTCTATTATGGTCTGCCAAAAAAATGTGTAATGACAGTATCGAGTAATCCATTTTGAAGGGCACTATCCACTACACCTGAAATCTAGTATCCAAAATATGCTATGAATCATGATGGTCATGTAACCAACCTGTTCCTGCTTCTCATGGAATTCTTCAAGAAATTCACGTCTCTTCAATGCAAAGTGTAGATAGAGAACCTGAGAAGCTTTCTTAAATAGACGCCACCTAAACTGATAGAAATACCAAACATTATTCAGTGCACATATGAAAACGTTTGCATTAATGGACTAATAACACCACAAAATGTAAAAGGAGGGAATATGCATCACAAGGAAGTAATAGAGTATAAGAAGTAGAAAAACTATAAATCACTAGTAGCAAGAGATTTTAGGACACATGCGCTCCATGAGTTCCTTCTTGTGCATGTATGAGCATGTGCACTCGTAGCTTGTACAGTTGGCATGTGTTCTATTAACTTTCAACCGATTACCAACATGTGCACCATAGAGTCCCTAGTGCATGTTACGGTGCGAAGCGAAAGGTGACAGACACTGTTTTGACAAACTGTTAACCACTAAAGCATGCACCAAATTTCTAAGGACAGATTGGTCAGCAGCCAACACTAGACAGTTAATTTGCAATGTCACCATGCAACAAGTCAAAATGATGGCAAATATATTAATTTAAGATCCATCATTTGATATACAAATCGATGCAAATAAAGTCAGCTACTTAGCTCAGCATGTCCTTAAATTTAAGTTTTTTTATATTTTTTAAGATAATCAAGTTTTCTGTCTGAAATTGATCAGTCCTAATCAAATAACCCTATAGGCACTAAATAATCATCTAAGAATTCCAACCGACCGGAATGATCATCTTTGCCAAGAACTTCAGATCAAGTTCATGAAACAAATGCCTTCCTAACTTTTTGTAACCGAATGAAAACCGAGTACTTTCAGCGAATTTTAAGGAAGGAAACCACCGAAGTTCTAGTAAGTACTACGTGAACAAGTAGTGGCACAATGTTGCACTTGCACCTGGACAGTTCGACCATCTAAATTTCAAATACACATCCAGCTAGGAGGCACCAAATATCCAGTTCATGTAACATGTTGAACGCAAATCCACCATTGCTGATTTGCCTGGAACATTAATTTAAAAACAAAACTGTCCACAAACAGGAATTGAAACTATGCTGATTGTTATCGCATTTGAGCGAGCGTAATCACCCAACAAACTCCATACATGGAGGTCTTGTCTTTCCAACACCAAATCATGAAGGTTAAGCACCCCACAATGCAATAGCCACACCTTACTGTTTGGGATTGTGAAAAGCACATTAGTAATATCATAATCAGAGACAATCGAACCCTCAATACAAAATGCTCGTGTCCCATTTCGTATGCTGGTCAAAACTCAACTAAGCACGTGACAGCCTAGAACCAAACCTAGTATTTCACGCAACAACTAAAATCATTAGCTACAATTATAACAACTGTCATCCAGTTAAACTAGAACGTATAACTTGATCATGGATTTTACCCACCGAGAGCACGCAAATTTTCAGAGTTCAGACTAATCAGCATCGCACCACACCGAATTCACATGATTTCCTAGGATTCCGGGCTGAGTTCGACGTCGAAACATGAAAAACTCGAAACATTCGGAATCGTAAACTGACGGTGGTTTGATCCTCAAACCTGCTTATAGTTGACCTCGATGGTGTAGGAGAGCAGCATGGGGGTGATGTCGCCGGCGTCGGGGCGCGACACGGAGAAGATGGTCGCGCGCGGGAGCTCCTCGAACACCCGCGCCGCCTCGGACAGCCGGAACGACGCCGACGCCGCCAGGATCTCCGGCCGCCGGGCCGCCGCCGACGAAGACGATGACGCCGCGTCCCTCTCTGGCTCGGGCTCGGGCTCGGGCTCGGGCGGCATCCGCGCATACCGGTGGCCGTGGCGCTCCGCCGGCAGTCGCTCCAAGTTCATGGAAGCTTCGCGAAGAGGAACAGCTCGGACGGGATTCGTCCGATCTGGTTGGACGGCGAATTTTCGCGAGTTTATTTTACTCGCGTTTCGATCGATTCTGGTGGTGGTTTCCTTCGGGGTGCGGGAATTGCGAGGAGGAAAGGGATGGAAAAGGATGTCAAGTTTTTATTGTTTAGACATTAAGTTAAATGGGACCGCTACAAATCGGCATGTCGATTTGTGCATTTCATCGGCACAATAAATATGATTAGCTAAATTTACGAAAAATATTTTTAGTAACTATAGGAAACAATTGTAGTGATAATATAAAACATAGACAACTGTCTGTATGCAATACGTAGCGTGGGCTCCTTCTGTTAATGCAACATGGAAACATTTGCATAATGAGAGAAAAACACTTTACTAAATCTTACGCAACAAAGTTTTCGAACCAATACAAAAATGGAATGTATACAACACAATCCCGGATTTTTAGAAAACTTATGATTTAAACCGCTAGATTTTCGGCATCGTGGGTTCCTTCTGTTATGGCAACGTGGAAACATTTGCGTAGCGAGAGGAAAACATTTTACTCATACTTGCACAACAAATTTGTCAAACCAATACAACAAGTAATGTTTGTTCATCCGGACTAATGTGTTTATGTTTCATTTATCTGAGTATTTTATTTCCCGTACAACAATAATTTGTTTCCATCAACAACTAATGGAGAAACTGCAGCAGACGCTTGCCGAGCTAATTTGTTTATGTTTCATTCATCCGAGTATTTTATTTTCCATACAACAATAATTTGTTTCATATACAACAATCATTCGTTTCCATCAACAACTAATAGAGAAGCTGCAACAGACGCTCGCCGAGTCCCTGCTGCTGACAATGACGCCAGCGGAAGAAGGCTCATGGAAGGATTTAAGGAATTTTGGGGATTTCATCTCACCCTACTGCTCTGCTCTGCTCATCACGGGAGATCATGCTCAGGCTTGTCTAGGAGCCCGACGTCGTTGCCGGCCAACCTCCCGGAGCCAAAGCCGATCTTGCTCGATAGGGACCCCATGGCAGACGACAGCCCCTTGAAGCTGCTGCTCCCCGTGCGGGACCTCCTCGACCGCCGCTTGCTCAGCCGCGGGACGCAGCCTTCTCCTCGTGCTCATCGCCGCGAGCAGCCAGATGTAGCGATGTACTCTCCGGGAAGCTGCAAACACAACACACATAAGAAGCAGCAACACCGGCTACGGATTAATTCCCTGGCCAGCTACGGATTAACAAAAACCTATCTCTGTCAATCTCTGGGTTTTCACACGATTGATTAACTCGTAGGCGTTATGGACATCGAGATCCATTTCCTCCGGATCAAGTTCAACGCCATCGGCATCTACCTCGATAGGGACGGCGTCCTAGAGCACCTGCAGGGCTGGAAGGGGAAGAACTAGCTGCCGCAGGTGGAAGACGATGCTTTCTTCGACACCATAGTCTCTAGCTGGTGGTGGCGGATGGGTACGACGACGCCGACGAGGAGGCGCTGGAGAAGGTGGCAGAGTTCTTTCAGTCCAAGTACTTTAGGCCCGACTTCGTCGTCACCTTCCGCTTCCCGGCGGCCACGGCCGTAGCGGCGGCAGAGATATCGTTCGCGACGGAGGGCAAGGAGGAGGTGAAGGTGGCGGTGGAGAACGCAGGCGTGGCGGAGATGATCCAGAGGTGGTACCTCGGCGACACGGCAGCGGTGTCGCAGACCGCCATCAGAAGCCTCGTCGATCATTTCGCGGCCATGCTCTCTCTGTCTCCGTGATTTTTTTTACAATGCTGCATGATTGGGACGCGTTGATTAAGGGCGGTGTTAATTTGTTGTAATTTGCTAGAAAATTTTAGGCTGCCGGATTTGGTTGGATCAATGGCTGGATCCTGTGACTAAAAAATAGGCAAATCGGTATACCGGGCTATAGAGTTTACCAAGTTAAATTGGGAGAAAAAAACAAAAATTAGGCAGACGATAGCAGGAATCTTGGGTTGGGGAATGAAGGGTCATGGAGCGTCTGATTCGCGGGGCCAGCTTGGGCAAAGACCAAGGTGTACGCGTCAATTTTGTACATCCGCTGGTATGAAAAATAAGTAGCAGATTTCAGAGATTATAGGAGTTTTTCCTTCAAAAAATAATAAAAACTTAAGGTGTCGGGTCGGTGGCGACAGACAGGTCGGACGGCAGCGATGGTTTGCTGGGGACGGCAGCGACAAATTGGCCGACGGCAGGCTGGTGACCATGTTGGACAAAAGGAACATGTAATGGAACAAATGATCCTTGGACGTCCTATGCTCGATTGCCGCCTGCCTGCTGCTAACAACTGAAGCCAAACCGAAAGATAAAGCAGGTCCATCTCGTGTAGTAATCCATGAGAAAAGCATACCCAATGTCCTCCGGGCCTTACACAGATGAAAAAGCACAAGTGCAAAACTAGCCAAACAAGATGTTATCTGAGAACTACAAACTTACTACAACAGCATTTAGATGAGCATAATAAGTTTATGTGCCTTGATCATCTCCAGCAATCAACAGCTCAATCAGTTTATTCTTAAAGCATGCCTCGTTGCAGATTTTCTAGATTGCCTAGCATATGACAGTCAAACCCATAATCTAAATATTATAACCTATGTGTAGATACATCTAAATCCACCCAGATATTGCAAAAAAAATGAGTGTTTTCTTTCAGAAAATTGCAAGCAACATGTAGAACCTAATGTGAATCAGGTTTCGTCACCACTCACCCCACTTTTAAGGAAAAATAATATCTAGTTCCTGCAAGGTATTATAATTTTTTTATGTGAGGCTAATACCCTTTGTTCTCTAACTACAAATATCTATTTTCTAGTCTTTCTTATGTCTCAAGACCTCTAATAGTGACATTTGCTTTCTTCTCTAGCCCTCTCTAGTCGCGGGATAGAGAGGGGCTGGCCTCATCCGTTTTCTCCGCTACAAGAGTCCTCAATATGAAAATTTGCTGCTTCAAGTTCATAGATGCTTGATGGAGTCCATATTTCCTATGTCGTTGACATTATGGTCAGGTCAGCACAGGAGTCAACATCTATTGTGGTTCTGAATCCTCTTAGATGTCACTAGATATCGTAGGAAGCACATCCACACGTGTAACGTGGCAGTTGTCACTGACTAGGCTATTGTCCTCATAGCGAGCACCAACAGAGCTGCAGCTCCTAAGTCCACCACTGCTTCCAAGTCAATTGAGGGTGATGTCAAGTCAAGTCAGTATCAGTGGATGGTTTCTTTGAGACCTAGTTTTCCTAGATCTAGCCAATATACCTTCTCATGCGGTGTTAGTGGAGCCGGCGTTTACCAAAGCTCACTTTATTTTGTTGTTGCCAACAAATTCCATATTTTCAAGATCTGCTACTACAATGGAACTAAAAGATTTGTGTTTTACTCTCAGGCCATTCCCAGTGCTCCACGGTGTACAGGTGCTAAGAATGCCACATAGGCAAAAAACTGACGTGGTAAAGCAATTAAGGAGGAGAGAGAGCACTTTGGTGACCCCAGGAAGAAACGATGCTAAGCGTGCGGATCTATGCAAAACGTCTATGTGGTATCTATGCATTGGGGAGTTTAGTTGCTAAACAATTAAATGAGAGAAGCTTAGCTACAAAAAGCTAAACACCTATGCATTGGAAAGTTTAGTTGCTAAATCCTTTTATGCACTTAGCACCTCATCTAAGCACCTGTGCATTGGGAGAAGCCTCATATCTAGCAAAGTACGTAGTCAAGCTTTTTGGTTCTTGGTTTGGTTTTATCAGGTGTTCTTATTCGATATCGACTTCGCTGACAGAGCCATATTGAATTGGTGGTCGTACGTTAGCTTTCTAGCGACGCCACCCATCGGTGGGCACGCATTGGCGGTCTCCTTCAGTGAGCGATGCATCATGTCCATTTCCTGCATCAGGTTTGTGTCGGCTGCCACCTGGATCTCCGACACGTTTTTTCTCAAAGCAGCTAGTGGAGCAGAATTGGTTAATGGCACTTCCAATGCGAGCAATGCCTCATATTTATTCGGCTTCAGGTTTAAGACCTTAAGCCGGACTCTATCTTGATCATCAGCGATGATCTTTGTTGAGGTTTTTGTGAGGTTGTCAAATCCAGTAGGTAGTAGTGATGTATTCTTCCAGGTATGTTTGCGTTAGAAATGTTCCAGTTATGTCCGTTATGGTGTTCATGCTGACCTAATTTTCTCAATGTCATACGGCAACCGACGAAACAGTCGAAGGAGAAAAAATTGGCCCGCCAAGCCCAATTGCCCAATGAAGAAACTCCAGAAAGCAGAAACCGAAGCGAGGTCAAAGTCTAAAGCTACGACACACTTCAGGATTCTTTATATTACAAGAATTTTGAAGGAATTTTGATGGATTAGGATTTCTCATGTAGCCCATGAGAAATGAATGAGCACGCAAGAATTCTATACATGAATGGTCCAATCCATATCTTCCTTAGCAATTCTAACATAGCTTGGACTCCATAAAATTTTTTCTCTTGTGTCGTATTTGGACCTTCTCTCTTGTTAAATTTCCACAAAATTCATTTAAAGCGTCCAAATAGCTATATTTTTTTGTAAATTCTCGTGTCTTATTTTTTGCAATATTCAGTAAGCCGTAACATCCTAATCTATGTTTTACTGTTACTGTGTTTTTAGAATCACGTGGTACGGCTTTTTAAATAGATCCAATTATTACAACAAATTAACAAAACAAGGAAACAAAAGCACACGGTGCGAGAGAACAAGAAAGTAAAAACACTTGTACTTTGACCGTCTGACGACAAGTCTCAATCATTGGCACCCCCTGGAAACAGTAACTGACATGTGGTTCAAGGCTCTAGAAATGAAGTAGAAAGGATCTTTTCGAAGCCGCCAGGTGCCAGGTCAGGAATAGTTACCGGGAGAGCTTCACATCACGAGGTAGAGAGGCTTTTTTTAAATATTATTTTTATCCAGAAATTTGAAAAATATTATCATAACCAAACAATTACAAAACTGACCTCAATCGCCACCACCCATGACGATTAGGGGGCAATCACCACCACCCATGGCGATAGGGCCCAATCGCTAACAGCAAGAACGATTCATTATGGAATCGCCATACCACATGGCGATTTTTCAGTAATCACAACCACCCGTGGCGATTTGAACCTAATCGCTATTACTGGTAGTGATTGGTCCTAATCACGCGATTGGTCCTAATCGCTACCACCAGTGGCGATTTCCCCTCTGCACCCCCTTCTGCTATTTAAACGCGTGAGCAGACGCTCCCACCAGGTAGCAAATATTCCCTGAGTTCTTCTGAAAAATTATTGGTCTTTCGGAGTAGATTGTTTTGATTTAGGAGGAGAAGAAGTAGTTCACGGATGCATAACGACGATAGAGGTAATTCTTGTAATATTTTTTCCTCATATGCGTAGAGACATTGAGATCTACAATTTTTTGTACAATAATAATTTTTTGTGTAAATTATTAGATGTCAGTGATGTTGTTTGGAACCTGAGAATGGACTACGAATTTCTTACTGGTGCAGAAATGAGGAGGTGGAGTTGTAAAATTATACATTCGCAGGAGGTTCATACGCGTGCTCTTGTAGAGGTGTTAGCGAGAAGGGGTTTCTCTGAAATTACGTACAAGCAGGTGTGCAAGCGTTTGAGAGAGTTCCACAAGATGTGGGAGAGGGTGAACGAGCTTAAAAACTACCCGGGGCGAAGTACACGAAAGACGATTTTTGTGAAGGAATAATAAGTATCCCGCAATCTAAGTACAATAAGCACATAAGGGTTAGTACAATTCCTTTGTTCCTAGTTCGTAAACATTTCATGCACCGTTTTTATTTGATACATCACATTCTTGGTGTGTAGGCACATCCGGAGGATGTAGGGTTGCTGAACTGCGAGATCCGAAACTTCGGGCATGTGGACCGATTCTAGAGAGACCCATTTGCTAATAGAAAACACTTAATGAAGACAACATTTGAAGAAGATGAACGCAAAGTTGCTAGACTCCCTCCTTTGGCAAAATGTGGGCGCACATCTAAAAAAGTTGTTCAATCATCAAAAGATAAAGGCACATGCAGTTCATCGAAAAAGGCATGTACGGAGTGCTCGTCGAGGGATGAGGACTTCTCGAAATTGTTTTGCTTCAAAGCCCCAGCTCCAGGGCTCTTCGCAAGCGATAGCGAAGATGATTTCATGTAGTCATATTAGAAGTGGCAGCGAATAATTGCTTGTTCTACCTACGATATGTGTAGCCAACTATTAATGTAGCAGTGTAACATGGCTCTGTAACCTATGCTTATGTAATCGGATTTAGATGTTAATTTGTTAGTCTAATATAGTTCATCAATCACTATGTAGCAATATGTAGCAGTGAATATAAGTGTACTATTTCG
Organism: Stipa capillata; assembly: GCA_019208055.1. NCBI lineage: Eukaryota > Viridiplantae > Streptophyta > Magnoliopsida > Poales > Poaceae > Stipa > Stipa capillata. The sequence goes on along the minus strand of JAGXJF010004523.1, from coordinate 218,090 downwards.
TACAGTAAGAAATGCTAGTATATATAATGTAGTGAAAGAAAGGATAAAATGAAAGTCGTCGACGCCTAGCCTCGTCGTCCCCTCTTCCTGATCAGCGACGGTAAGTACTTCGGCCTAGCCTGTCCCGCTCCCGCTCTAGGAGCCCTGCCCACCCGTAGTGTCGGGTCTTCCTCCTCGTGGTCCTGTGTATCCTGCATGGGCAACGGTGGCTGAGTCCGTTGCGTCATGCTGGATTGCCCGGGTGGAATCAACTCGTCTGCCTCGTTGTGAAAGCTGAAGCCATGAGTATCGGGGCTGTTGAGGAGGTAGTCAAGCGGGCTAGCTGGTACTTGAGGCGGCACATGATCTATATATAACCGAAATTAGTCAGCACAACAATGTAACGAAAAATAGCTTGTACGAGATGAGAATTGTTTTACCTTGTCGACTCATGAAGAGTGGGGACGCACTCTGCTGCCATGCAGAACCCCCCGCCTCTGTGGGCCCCAGCGGCTGAGAGGTACAAGGCTGACGGTGCCTCGTCTGTGAAGGACGTGGTGGTCTCACTCCCTGGCTTGCGCTAGTCCCAACGACGACGTCATCCCTGCGCGTGCACCTGAATATGTCCATGATCTTCCTAGTGTACTCCACGACCCTGGACAAGCCTGAGTGGTCCTCGGTGTAGGCTACGAGACGCTGAAGAATAGCGGTGACCTCCGTGTTCGCCGCTGTCACGCACTATCCTTGAAGAGTGAGAATCATAGGTGCGCATATAAGTAACAAACAAGTAAACACGGAGAAGCGAAGCACGAATTTCACTAACTGTCAAGTCGAAAGTTTCAGCTGTGAGGATCGAGTACATATCTGTCGTCCTTGCCGCCGCGTTGTTAGGAGCCTCGCTTCCATGAATAAGGTGGATGCACGTACGTGGCAAATACCACTACAAGTAGGCCTCAAACTCCGCATATCAAAACGGCCGCTCCTCGCGCTGGACGTTGTTCAGAGTAGTGTCCCACTGAGTAACGAAAGGGGTCATCCACGATGCCCACTGTGTCTCCCTAGTACCCCCTCTCTTGCGACTCCACCTGTTTATGTAATGAATTTGTATCTCGTAAAAGCAATAGACATTTTAAATCTATAGAAGTTCAGAAACTTGACTTACGCGTGTGTGTTGGACTCGACCGGTGGTACATGTGGAGGCGGGTACTCCTGGTAGAAGCCAAACTACCTCATCACACGGTGTGGTGAGTGGTTCTCGATGAAGATGTCGAAGACAATCTTCGAAGTGGTCCTCCAATAGCTCTTATCCTGGCGGCACAGTGAAGACATCCCCCGGTGCGGTGCACGCCGCGTCAATGCATCATCGGAGTACGGCTCCCATATGACACTCTACACAGGGAGGTGCTGGAATTGCTCCGTGAAAGAGAGGTAACAGCCTCGTACCTGAGCCTTCGCCCACTGAGGCTACAAGGAGTACATAAGAAAGTGTTATAGTCAAGAAACTTACGAACTGAGGTACAAATATTTTAGGCAAATACGAGCTGAGGAAGAGAGAAAGTAACTCATTGTTCTTCTAGTCCACATGGACCCGAAAGTAGGTCCATCCTGTGGCAACTGCGGCCTACTTCCACGGTAGAACTCTGGGCCGTAAGCTGAGTCGTCAACCCATGGCCGTCCAACCGGGAAGCACTCGAATGACCACAGCTGAAGAAGAAGCGGACACCCCGTGAGATTGGCATTGGCGCCCTTCCTCTTGCATGCGGAGCATAGTGCTCGGTACGTGTACGCAAGCACTGCAGACCCCCAGCTCGTCGGAGGTAGTTGATCCTCTGACTCAGCATCTGCGATCTGCCGTGTGAGTTCGATGTAGTGAGCGTCCACGCTGTCTTCGTACGCACTCGTGAACATCACGTACCCAAGCAGCCAAAACACGTACGCCTCAAGTCCCCGGTTTAGCTGGTACACGTCAAGATCTCCCTGAAATCTCTGCTCCAGGCTGTCCAGCTGAACGAATATGTCAAATAACAGAAATAGGTTGACTCGAACATCATTAAATGAGATACGTACTTCAAACTGACGAGTCCACATTAACCTGAGACCGTGCTTCTGGGCCGCTTTTGCCACCTCAACCTGAGGTGGACCCGGCGGTAGAGCTGGGGCAAATCTCTCCGCAAGTGACTCACGCCAACCGGTAGGAGCAAAGAGCGCACCTACCGCGGCTCCCGCCACAGGTAGGCCAAGTAGGCAGGCCGTGTCCTGAAGTGTGACCGTCATCTACCCCCAAGCAAAGTAGACGGTGTGGGTCTCCGGCCTCCACCTGTCTACAAGTGCGGTGAGCAACGAGGCATCGAAAGGAAACCTCCTGGAACGACCCACTCCAGTAGCCGGGTATCTGATGTCCTCGTCGCCCACCGCCTCGACCATCCGTGGGAGTGGGAGTGGTAGTAAACCGGACCAAGCCACAGCCTGTCAGAATAGAAAAGAAGTATAAATTAGTACCGAAACATGATAATATAGATACAATCAATTAATGTATCTCTCGATCCACGACTCATGAATCCTACCGCGTGCTCAGGTGTACGAGTACAAAACACTCCGAGATCATGGTCTCCTAAAGCCAGCTGCCTAGACCGGTGCTCTCAGTCCTCTTGATCATCTACAAGCTCGAAACCAGCCATACCTATTCATGTGATACAAAAAACATGGAAGTATATGAAGTGTAGAGGTAAAGATAACATGAATACATGAAATACATGAAGTCAAGAGTCCACGAAGTATACGAAGCACATGAAGTACATATAACACGGAGATAGATGAAATACATAAAGTACGTGAAGTAAATACGACACGACATACAGAGCCACTAGCAAATTACACAATACAAAGAGTTGCAACATAGGCTACTGATGGCCTGACCCAGAGGCAGCACTAGGCGCCTCCTCAATTCTTTTTTGGTCTTCTTTCATCTTCGGACATGTCTTCACTCGGTGGCCAAATTTCTTGTAATAGCTGCATTGTTTGGTTGGCCACTAGCCTCCACCTGCGTGAAATTATCCACCACATGGACATCATACAGCTCGTCTGTCCAGGTATCACAGGTAGCCTCTTTTGTGAAGTAGTACGACACAAATGGCCTCGTGTCCATCTTTGTCTTAGCAACCGCAGCAAGGATGTGAGAACAAGGCTTGTGAAGAAGCATGGGCTTGTTGCACGTACACATAGCAGAGATATTCGGTTCCACATAGAAAGTAACCTCCTAAGTAATCTCCTATGTGCAAAATCCAAATCCACTCTTCTGCTTCAAACATACCTCGAACCTACGTTGCACATTTCCTGTGCATCTGGCCTTGTGCATTTGCCCCTTCTTGGCCTTCTCCTCAATAAACAACATAGTCTTAGCACAGTAAGGTGTTACATCGAATTTTTCCATATGCAGTACATCCTTTGCACGCCTCTCCTGAAAGTACCTCATTGTGCCATGCAGCGAACCCTCCACGATAGCCACCAGGGGTAAACCGCGTACCCCCCTGAGAACAAAATTGTAAACCTCAGCAAGATTGCTAGTCATGATTCCATATCTAGCACCGTCTGTGTCATGGAGGAATGACCACTGCTTAAGTGGTTCCTTACTTATCCAATCCGAGAAGAACTTCACTCTGTTTGAAGCCTTCCTCCTAGTGTTTGGATCATCAACTCCTAGAAGGTCACAAAGTCTGTGTGTTACCTCCCCAGGGTTACGTTGTCTAACCTCCTTCTTCATGAACTTGTCGAGTTTGCTCCAGTACACGTCAAACTTCCTAGAATAGTTCTGTTTGTATATCGTTTTGAACAGGTTCATCAACTACTTGTTCTTGAATTGGCGATAGAAATTGGCGGTTAGGTGGTGCGTGCACCACCTACTCCGTATGTCATACTAACTAGAATCTTCTGACAAATCTTCCCCCTCCCTTGTCTTCACTCTTCCTTGCTGAAGATTACGAATTGCTAGCAGCAGCCCGGCATGCCGGTCATGAGTAACACACACATTTGGTCGATCCTTCACAACACCTTTCTTGAGACACACAAGGAACCACAACCAGTTATCGTAGCTCTCATAGTCAGTGAAGGCCATTGCCTGCGGCACTAACTGATCATTTTCATTTGCCCCAATTGCAGTAAATAGTGTCCCCTTCATCTGGCCTGTCATGAAAGTCTCATCAATACAAATAACCGGCCGACAATGTCTAAAAGCTTTTGCACATGGGCCAAAACACCAGAAAGCACCATTCAACATCATTTTTCCAGGCATGTCCGGAGAGGGCAATTCGAGATGGCTAATATATGTCCCATCATTCCTCTGCCCAAGTATGTCTAGCAGGTATGGCAAATTATGATATGAATCGATGAATGTCCCAAACTGCCGCTCCAGTGCGAGCTGCTTAGCCCTCCATGCCATGGCATAATTTATGCTATAGTGGTATTTGCTTTCTATGGATGTCTGTATGAACTGTGCTAGAATGCAGACATTCTTCACTATCTCGTGATATATCAACCCAGCCACAAGCTCTGCACTGATATTCTGATGGGTGTCAAAAACATCGTTTATTACACATGTGTACGGCACCACTCTTCGTATGACCCACTGCACTTCATCCTTCCTCAGGGACGCATGCACGTAGCCCTCACACCCAGCAGACTTACACTTTGAGTACTGATCCCTGCAACTTTTCTGCACTCCAAATGTCCTCCGTGTCGACATCGCCCAAAGCTTCACCGCCTCTTTCATCTCTTTCTTCGTGCCATAGAATGCGCGTTGGACAATCTCGTTCGGTTTTGTATGGATACCTATCATCACTTGTGCCCTCAACATTCATTATGGTGGACATGTCTGTGTTCCACATACTAGAAATCGGATCATCTCCTCCTTCTTCATTCTCAGTCTCATCCTCTTCGCTGCTACCATCTTCGACATTCATCTGTTCCTCTCTAGCAATGGCATCATCATGCTCCACTACAGTGCCTTCTTCGCCAACAACTTCCTCTACCGCTAGGCTGTTCTTTCCAACTCCATTTTCTTTGCCTCCGCCTTCTTCAGAAGACACATCCTAAGCTACTGCCTGGATGAAAGATCATCTAGGCCCTAATATGGTTTTGATGGTTAATGGCAACCTAAACTGGAATCTAATGTTTACATTGAGTGTAAGCAGAATTTACAGGTTCCATGAAGAAGGGTTATCCAGAGAAGGATGGCCACCAAAAAGGGTACAAGGTGGTTTCAAGGACAAAGAGATGGCTGTGCTAGGCAGCTGTGTCACAGCTGAGAAGAAGCCGGTGCTGTGCAGGGAGATGCAAGCAAGGTGATGGTGGCTTGATGCGTCAAGGGCCGTGATTTCAGTTGGTGGCAGGTAAAGCCTAGATTTGCTAGTTTCTTTGAGTCCATAGGAATCACCCGTACTATCAAGAGGGATGAAACAGTAGCAGTTGTCTAAGGGAACCTTGCTCATTGCTCAGAGTGTTGGTCAAGGGGATTGGTGCTTTGAGGCCAATTGCCCTGTGTCAATAGCTTTGCACAAAAGTATGTAGCTGTTTTGTGTTAGTGCTCTGCAGTACTAACAGTGAAAACCCTAGAGCTTTAGGCACCTGTGTGACACAGCTGTGTCACAGGTGGTCTTCCGCTCTATGACTCAGGTACATCTCTGTACCAGGGGAGAGCTTGAAAATGCTAAGGTATCTGCACTGCGATGGGCGGTCTGCTGAGTCAGAAGTCTGTCGGAGGTTCTCTCCTTATAGGTATTAGAGTCTGAAGTATGCTGAGGGCATGTCATGTGCCAGGACCGGGCTGAGTAGTGCGGCTATCAGCTAAGGGTTCACCTGTGTGTGCCGCCGGTGACACAGGTGTCGGTCTGCCTGAGCCGGGTACAGTTGGGCGTAGTGTGTAGCTGTGTCACCGGTGGCTGACACCGGTGGCTCACTTAATCCTACGTGGCAACAGGGTAACGGTCAGGTGCCTGAGGACCCTATATATAGGGGACCAGGGGAGGACTCTGTCCTCAACCTTGCTCAAATCAGTGATTCACATACGACCGTTGCAAAGCCTCCAACCACTCCACAAGAGCCAAGAGCCTAAGGGTTAGTTCGAGTGAGTTTGTGAGCTAGAGCACGAGCAAAGGTTCCTCCAAGAGATTGCTGCTGCATCATCTGTTACTCTTGGAGTTTGTCTACTCCTAGACGGGTGTAGGAGTTGCTGGTATCACCCAAGCTTGTGTGGGCTGAACCAGTAGTTTGTGAAGGTGTTCTGAGGTCTACCTGCTGCAAGGCAAAAGGATCTCCACAAGCAAAAGGAAGAGTCCTGAAGGATCAGGTACTCGGAGAAGAAGCACGTTTTAGTGCTGGCCAGCTCTTAGGAGTGGTCTCTCCAACGGAGACGTACCTTCTCTGCAAAGAGTTGGGAACTTCGGTGAAAAACCCCTGAGTCTCCTTTACTTCCTTGTATTGCATGCATATCTGTTTATCCTTGCTTGCTTGTGTCTCTTAGACTTGATCTGCTAAGTTTACCTTTTCACCTGTGCTAGATTACCTTTATACCTGTGTGTGATCATCTGTTACACAGTTGCTTCATTCACTTGTATTCACCTGTGTCAGCACCTGTGTCACAGGCAGTCTAAGTAGAGCACCTGTGTTAGGTTAACTCTTCACCGGTGTCTTCCACCTGTGTGACAGCTGTGTGTTAATTTACACATAGTTTCCACCTGTGTCACTCACCTGTGTCACAGCTGTCCACTATTAACTTGTGAAGTTAATCTGACAACTTAAACAAAAGATTAAAAGAGGGAAATTTTATAAGCCAACTATTCACCCCCCCTCTAGTCGGCATCTCGGTCCTTTCAATTGGTATCAGAGCAGGTTGCTCTTTGAATTGGCTTAACCGCCAGAGTAAAGGATGTCGGGCTATGAGGGTAAAATACCTGTCTTCACTGGAGCTAATTATGCTTTCTGGAAGAGGAAGATGCAGATGCATCTTACTGCTATCGATCCAGATGTGTGGGATGTTGTTGATACAGGTTATAAAGTGGAGAAGGCTGATGCTCCCACCATCAACGACAAGAAGAATATCCAGAATAATGCCAGAGCTGCCACTGCCATCTTCATGGGCTTGCAAGAACATGACTTTAACAGAGTCAGCACAATGGAGTCTGCTAAGGAGATTTGGGATACCCTACAGCAGATATATGAGGGCAGTGACACCTTGAAGAAGTCCAAGAGAGGACTGCTGGAATCAACTCTGGAGAGATTTGAGCATGAACATGGAGAAGACATAAATTCTCTATACTCAAGATTGACTCTCATCACCAACCAACTGAAGGCTTTGGGCTCCAACAGAGTTGAGGATGAAGATGTCATCAAGAAGTTCTTATCTGTGCTGCCCAAGCCTTACAGAACCTTGGTCTTGATGCTCAAGGAGAAAGAGGGTTTCAGTAGGATGAAGCCTACAGAAGTGTTGGGAAGAATCCTCACTCATGAGATGGAGCTCAAGCAAGAGGGCAAGCACAGCTCCTCCTCAGGTCCCAAGAAGAACATTGCATTGAAGACCACTGCTCAAGCCTCACTACCAGACAGTGATAGCAGTGAAGATCTATCTGATGACATGTCAAGTGGAGAAGAGAATGAGCTGCTCCTTCTTACCAGGAACTTCAGAAAATTCTATAGGAAGAAGAAGCAGTTTGGATCAACTGATAGATTCAGAGGCAAGAAGCCCTCCAAGGACAACAAGTGTTTTGAATGTGGCAAGGAAGGCCACTTCGCAGCTGATTGCCCCAGCAAAAAGAAGGACAAAGGGAAGAAGAAGGACTTCTATAACAAGAAGAGGACTTTCAGCAAGCATCCTTCTTATTCCAAGAACAAGGCTACTGCAAGAGCCTATGTAGGGCAAGCCTGGGTTTCAGATGACTCTGGTTCAGATGGAGAATCAGAAGAAGAAGAAGTCCAGGTCGCTGGGATAGCAATCTCCATGGCTGACACACCCAGCTGTGTCACAGCCAAGTCACACAGCTCCAAGCTGAACTCCAAAGCTGATCAAGCTTCATCCACTCCTGCTCCCTTATGCCTCATGGCTAAGGACTCTAAGGTATTGACTGAAGATGATTTCCCTGATTATGCTGAACTAATGGATATCTTAGAGAGAACAGAGAAGGGATACTGCAGGGAGAGGAAGGAGAACATATCCCTTAGGGATAAGCTGAGGGAGCTGAGAGAGACCTGTGATGAAGTCACAGATGACCGGGAGGATCTCAGGCTGAATCATGAGAACCTGGAGATAGCTCATGAGAAGCTCAGATCAGCACATGAGCTTCTCCTCAAGGAGCATGAAGAGTTAAAGGCAAAGCATGCCTTATGCATTGATATTTCTGATAATATTGCTGAAGCTATGCCTTTACCTGCTCCTACTGTCATTGAATCATGTTTAAACTGTGCCAGCAGAATCAACATTCTAACATCTACAGGTGGAGTGGTAGACAACTCTAAAGAGGCCTCAACCTCTAATGTTACTAACTCTGTGGATGCAGCTGAGCACAACAAGCTCAAGGAGGAGCTAGAAGAGCTTAAGAGGCTCATGAGAAAAGGTCTCTGCAGTGCCAACATTGGCATGCAAAACTATCAGCTTATAAGAGCTGAAATGTTGAGAAAGAATGAAGGCCGAAGAGGCTTGGGTTATTCTACCTCTACTGCTAAAGATAAACTGCCTGCTGCCACTAACACTTGTCTTGCAGCAAAATTCGTGAAACAGGCAGGAACTAATGACAACAAGAGTGTTGGTCATGAGCAGAGAAAGAGGAATGAAGCAAGCATTCCTTCTAACCCAGGCTATGTTTTGCAGAAGAACATGAAGGGAAAAATAGTGGCCAAGTACGTAGGTCGCAGGCGCCTGACGAAATGGTTGTCTGCCATCTGGGTGCCTAAGGCTACTCTTGCCGGTGTCACCGGTGGCTTACACAGCTGTGTACCCACCTGTGTCACAGGCAGATCTAACAGGCCACTAACCCATGTGTCTAAGGTTGCAGGTGATTGCCAGCCAAAGAGGATCAAAGTCATATCATCTGTTGCTGATGCTGTTAACCTTAAACACAAATATGCTATATATACATCTGCTACTTCTGCTTATGATAAAACTGCAAAGGGAACCAAACATGTTTGGGTCCCTAAGTGTCATCACTAATCTTGCAGGAAACTGTCTCCAGTGGAACTGATTGGATTGTGGACAGTGGATGTACACAACATATGACTGGAGGCAGAGAGGAGTTTGTAGAGATCACCAGTGAAAATCTTCCAAGTAAACATGTGATCTATGCAGACAACTCTAAAGGAAAGGTAAATGGCATTGGTAAAGTTGCCATATCTGAGAATCACTCCTTATCTAATGTAATGCTTGTTGATCAGATAGGCTATAGTCTGATGTCTGTGTCACAGCTGTGTGACACAGGCATGAAAGTTACTTTCTATCCTGAAAAGGTTATAGCTTCCAAACTATCTGATGATTCTCAAGTATTTGAAGGATGCAGGTCTGGTAAGCTATACACTGTGAATTTCTATGAACAGCCTGCAGCAGCTCCATGGTGTCTAATGGCCAAGACCAGTGTTGGATGGCTGTGGCACAGGAGGCTAGGACATGCTGGGATGAAGCTTCTGAACAAGCTGAGCAAACATGACTATGTTATAGGCTTGGAGAAGGTGAAGTTTGAAAAAGACAAACCCTGCAGTGCATGTCAAGCCGGCAAACAAGTTGGAGCTGCCCATCGACCTAAGAACATCATGACAACCTCCACTCCCTTCGAGCTCATTCACATTGACCTCTTTGGTCCAACAACCTATGAGAGCTTAGGAGGTAACAAATATGGCTTTGTCATTGTAGATGATTTCTCTAGGTATACTTGGGTGTTCTTTTTGAAGGAGAAGACACAGGTGTACAAGAAATTCAAGCATCTCATTGTCAGAGTACAAAATGAGTGGAAGGTGAATCTTGTAAAGGTCAGGAGTGACAATGGGAGTGAATTCAAGAACTCCAAGGTGGAAGCATTTCTGGACAAGCATGGAATCAAGCATGAATTCTCAGGTCCATATGCTCCACAACAAAATGGAGTGGTGGAAAGGAAGAACAGAACTCTGATAGAGATGGCAAGGACTCTACTAGATGAATACAAGACTTCACCAAGATTTTGGGCTGAAGCTGTCAATACTGCCTGCCACTCTATCAACAGGATATATCTACATCCACTACTCAAGAAAACTCCTTATGAACTGCTCACCAACAGCAAGCCTAACATATCATACTTCAGAGTATTTGGTTGTAAGTGCTACATTCTTAGGAAAGGCAAACGCCTAACTAAGTTTGAAGCTAAATCTGATGTTGGTATATTCCTTGGTTATTCCACTAACTCCCATGCCTATAGAGTCTTTAACACTTCCTCTCAGGTTGTTGAAGAATCTATAGATGTGGATTTTGATGAGTCTTATGGCTCTCAAGGAGAGCAAGTTGCTATTGATGTAGGAAATGAGGATATTCTAAAGAAGTCCACTGGTGAGATCAGACCCACCATCAAGGAGGAGCCTGCCTCACCAAGTGATCAAGAACCCTCTTCTTCATCAATTCTTGAAGACACTGGAGTTCATGATATAGAGTTCGAGTGCAACCCAGCCAATGATCAACTGGACTCAGAAGCCTTCATGCACCCAGCTGTGTCACAGGAAGAACTACCGGTGTCACAGGCAACCCCATCGGCTGTGACACAGGCAGTTAACCCAGATCCCCCTGTGATCAGCCGGCTGCAGAAGGATCACCCTGTGGACAATATCATCGGTGCCATTAATAGGGGAGTGACCACTCGATCTCGAATTGCTAATTTTTGTGAGCATTACTCCTTTTGTCTCAAATGTTGAACCCAGGACCATAGGTGAAGCTCTAAAGGATGCTGACTGGATCAATGCTATGCATGAAGAGCTCAACCAGTTTGAGAGAAATGAAGTATGGTCACTGGTGGAAAGACCTGAAGATCACAATGTGATTGGAACCAAATGGGTCTTCAGGAACAAGCAAGACACTAATGGACTGGTGGTAAGAAACAAAGCCAGACTTGTGGCTCAAGGGATTACACAAGTAGAAGGTCTGGACTTTGGAGAAACATTTGCCCCAGTGGCAAGACTTGAAGCCATCAGAATCCTCTTAGCATATGCTGCTCATCACAACATCAAGCTTTACCAAATGGATGTCAAGTCAGCATTTCTAAATGGTAAACTTTCTGAACTTGTATATGTTGAGCAGCCACCTGGTTTTGAAAATGACAAGAAACCATACCATGTCTATAAACTACACAAAGCACTCTATGGTTTAAAACAAGCACCAAGAGCATGGTATGATACATTGAAAGAATTTCTAATCAGCAATGGATTTAAAATGGGCTTAGTTGATACAACTCTATTCACTAAAAGAAATGGAAAAGAATTATTTGTGTGCCAAATTTATGTCGATGACATAATATTTGGCAGTACTAACCGTTCTATGAGTGAAGAGTTTAGCAAGCTGATGACCAAGAGATTTGAGATGTCTTTGGATGGAGAACTCAAGTACTTCCTAGGACTTCAGATCCATCAACTGAAGGAAGGTACTTTCATCTCACAAGAAAAGTTCACCAAAGACATCATCACCAAGTTTGGCATGAAGGATGCAAAAGGTATACACACTCCCATGCAAACTAATGGCCATCTGGATCTGAACACTGAAGGTAAGTCTGCTGATCAGAAAGAATTTAGATCCATGATAGGTTCTTTGCTTTACTTGTGTGCATCTAGGCCTGATATTATGCTTAGTGTTTGCATGTGTGCTAGATTCCAAGCTAACCCTAAGGATTGTCACAGAGTGGCAGTCCGCAGGATTCTGAGATATTTGATTCATACTCCAGGGTTTGGCTTGTGGTATCCTAAAGGTGCAAACTTTGAGCTAGTTGGCTATTCTGATAGTGACTATGCAGGGTGTAAGGTTGACCGAAAAAGCACCTCAGGTACCTGTCAATTTCTAGGGCATTCCTTAGTGTCCTGGTCATCCAAGAAACAAAACTCAGTAGCCCTTTCCACTGCAGAAGCTGAGTATATAGCTGCTGGTAGTTGTTGTGCTCAATTATTATGGATGAGGCAGACCTTGAAAGATTTCAGCATATCTTTTAATCAAGTACCCCTCTTCTGTGATAATGAAAGTGCAATCAAGTTAGCCAACAACCCAGTACATCACCAAAGATCCAAACACATAGAAGTGAGGCACCACTTCCTTAGAGACCATGTAGAAAAAGGAGATATACAGCTGTGCCATGTAAGGACTGAAAAACAATTAGCTGATATATTCACCAAGCCCTTAGATGAAACTAGATTCTGTGCCCTGAGGAGTGAATTGAATATCATTGATGTCTCTAACCTGCAATAAAAGGTTTGGCTTGGTGTCTAGCTGATGTGATTTCATCTCAGTCATTTGCATCATTGTACCTGTGTCACTCACCTGTCTCACAGGTGTGTGCATTGCATCATGCTGAAATCATATCTTATAGTCTGTAAAGTACACTCTTATGTGTACAAGTTTTTATCTAGATCAACTCATGTCAGCTTGAGCTTTGCTTGATTGATTTTCTGGCAAGCTGACACTGAGAAGATCACTTAAGGACTCTCTGATAGTGCTAATGCTTTCTTTCTCATCTAAATCAATCCATCTTGGTGTTCACTAGATGAAATACTTGTCACCTGAGTCTCCCAGCTGTGTCTCAGGTGAATGCTTTCAAAATCCCATAGGCCAGGGTATACATCTCTTTCACCTGTGTCACAGGTCCTTATGTCAGCTGTGACACAGCCACCTTATAACCTCCGGCCTATATAAAGAGTTGCTGCGTCCACACAGAAACCGCTTCGAACTCCCATACCCAAAACTTCCGCCGTGCGTCAATTTTTCGAGTTCTCGTCGTTTTCACCGATTTCGCCCTCGAAATTTCTTCAACAAGTTGGAGGAAGCTTTCCGTGGAACTCTAACGTCGATTCTTCCGCAGCAAAGTTCAATCTCGATCAAAGTAAGCCTCTGCAAAACCCTTCTTTGCGCTCAGTCCATGGTCTAGGTCTTGATAGCCTAATCCAGTAGCGCATTGGTCCATATTAGGGTTGGTCTTACTCTTGTGCAATCTTTAGAACTCATCCAAACTGAAATCAACCAGCAAATCGTTGTCAAACTCAAAATTCCATGAATTTGCTGTCCGCCCCCGTACATAGCTGTGTCACCGCTAGGGTCTCACCTGTCACACAGGTGCGCCTATTCAACAGGCTAAGACCTCGGTAATGCCTTAAGTCCTCACCTGTGTCTTCCCATCCTGACACAGGTGTCTAACACAGCTATTACTCTGCATCAAATGAACACCTCTTACCTACTTCTCTCTTATCTATCTTGTTTCTACAGATGTCTTCAGATTCTGAGAGAGCTGACAGTGGTCTGAAATGGTCTGATCCAGAGGATTCTCCAAAAGATATTTGTCATCTCAGATTCAGATCAGAGAGAGAGAAGGCTGAGACGAAAAAGAGGAGGCTGCAGAGAAAAGAAGAGCAAAGCAAAGGGCATACAGGCAGAGAGTAGCTGCTGGGAAAGAAGGCAGCTGCTTCTAAAAGCTAGTTCTCAGCGTGCTCCAACCAAAAGGACAAGGTCCTCAGCTGCAGTTGAGCACACTTCTTTGGGAAAAGAGGCTGCCAAGAAAGGCAAGAAGCTAGCAAAGAAAACCCCAAAGCCATCCATTGAAGATGTAGTGTTGCCAAGAGGCACACTCACAATCAGGGAACCTACTCCACCGCCTAAAGTGTCTCAAGAAGATCTTGAGCATGATCAGATAATCCTTGAAGAATTGGATAAGTTAGCAGCTCAGATGAGAGAAGAAACAGATGAAGAAACCAAGAAAAAGCTGACCACTATCTATACTGCCAAAAGCTTTGAGCTTTCAGAGGCTGCAAGGCCTGTTTCAATGGGCATTCCTGTTCCAACAGAACAAGATAAGGAACTCTTAAGAGAAATTGCAGACTTGCACAAGCAGTTGCAATCAACATCTTCTCATGATGCTGCAGTTGAAATCAGAAAGCAAATCCTTGAAAAGCAGGATAAGCTCTCAACAAAATGCTTGTTGCAAGGGTCTAAGGATCAGAGGAGCTTATCTAAAACTGATGCCAGAGATAGGCATCTAATTTATGAGATAGAAGAGCTGCAGAAGAAAGCAAATTCCTCAAGTGGGCTTGACAAACAATATCTAATGGCTGAGATCAGACTCAAGAGGGGTCAACTATCTGCAGATTTCAGAAAACCTCCTCCAGCTCAAACTATACACAAACCAGGGCTCAGCAGGGCTGATGTTGAAAGAATTCTTGCTCAGGAGATTAATGACCTGCTTGGAAAGATAGTACGGACACCTCCTGGTGCTGAGAAACAAGCTCTGCGTGCTGAGCTCAAGACCAAGCAGGGGATGCTTTCTGGTGCCATTCCTATTCCTAAAGCTGATGCTCCCCTAGCTGTTCTTCCAGCTCCAGTTGCACTTCCAGCTCCATCAGCTCCAAAGAGAAAGAGATCTAATACAGTGGAAATCACTGAGGAGCCTGCTGCAAAGAAGCCTGAACAAGAACCTGAGGTTGAAATAATCTCCGAAACAACCCAGAGCTCTAAGCCATCTCTCAAAGATCAGTTGGATCAACAGAAGCAAGCTCTTCAAGAAATCAAGAAGGAGATGCTACCACCGGTGACACAGGTGGCTAGCCCAGGCAAGTCCTGTCTACAGACATACCAGAGGAAAGGAAGAAAATCTCAGAGTTCAACCAGCATTGAATCTATTTCCACCCTGGATGTTCAGAAACCAATGTCTCCTTCTCAGTTTCTAGTCTCTGAAGCTGAAGAACAAGCTGCACCAAAGGCTCAAGCGCCTTCATCTCCAAGACCAGCTTCAGTAGAGTCTCCAGTGGCTGCAAAACCATCAAGTCCACAGCTGTCTCAACCAGCTGTGTCTCAGGCAGGAGAAGAAGCTCAGGCCCAAGACTCTCACCGGTCTCCATCACCTGTGCCACCGCCAGCTGACCCAGCTCAGTCAGTTCAAGCACCTGTGTCATCACCTGTGGCACAGGTCAGTAAGTCAGCTGAGCAAGAAGATAGCTCAGAGAGCTCATCTGATGATGGAAGAGGCGTGTCTGTGACTCCTCCAAGGCCAAGAGCAGCCAGAGCTGATTCTGATGAAGATTATCAGGCAGAGAGTTCATCTCCAAGTGCCAAATCAGCAGAAGAAGCTGAAGAAGAAGAAGAAGAGGAAGCAGTGGCAGAACATGAGGACAGCTCTCCCAGTCACTCAGTTGGAGAAGAAGACATGGAAGAAAAATATCATTATATCTTTTCTCATGCTCTGAGGACTGAGGCAAATCAGATGCAATTCATTTCCAGAGCTGCTGCCAAGAAACTGCCCAAAGAGTGATCCCAAGAGATCAAAGAGCAAAGTTGCCTCAATGAGACCAAGTTCATTCATCAAGATGAGGTCAACAAACCCATATTTCTCTGAAGATCAGGAGTTTATAGCTCCAACTTGCTCAGACCCCAGATTCCACAATGATCATCAAAGGGGTGTATACCATGAGATTCTTGCCTCAAAAGGATTTGTGGATTGCAAGACCATAGACTGGTCAGCTATGACAGATTCAAGACTGAGAGCAGTTCCTTCTCTGATCCAAGCCTCAGGTCTTGAATTCTTATGCAATCTCCAGCAAGATTATGATCCTGAGATCATCAAGGAGTTCTATGCCACAGTTTGGATAGAACAGGAGAATCAGGATGTTATGCTCTGGAAGACAAGAGGTCAACTTCTTTCAATCACAGCTCCAGAGTTCAACAGCTTAATGCATGCCCCTCTGGAACCAGGCATGCCAAATCTTTTCAAGCTTGCACCAGTTCCTAATGAAGTGAGAAGAAAATTCTATCCAAGGAACTTCAGATTCCCTGCCAAAGCCCCTTCAGATCATGTCTATTTCAAGGGTATAACCATCACAGCCAAGCATCTGATCAAGATTCTTAATGTCACTCTTCAACCCAAAGGGGGAAACACAGATGCTGTCTACAATGCAACCTGGCAGATATTGGTGCATATAGCTAAGAATCAGCACTTTGATGTAGCAAGATACATCTTTCATGAGATAGATGCTGTCACCAAGGACAAAAAGGCTAAGCTGAGGTATGGATCGTACATCATGTACATGATCCTTCAAAGAACAGGTCTTCTGGATTCTACACTTGATCTCTCTGTGAAGACTATCAAAACCCAGCTTAGACCTCAGGCAGATGATCATCCAGATGAGGGTGCAGTCCCTGCATTATTTGGAGACTCTCCTGGACCAGCTGTGTCATCTCCCAGTCACACAGCTGCTCCAACTGCTCCTCCAAGGTCATCACCTGTTCCATGCCAAGCTCCCACCGGTGCCACAGCTGCTGCATCTATGCCAGACACAGCTGATGCTGATGATGATGATGACACCTCCTGCGACCCTGCCAGAGCTTATCTGAACAAGATCATGCCAGCTCAATTTGCTGCTCTGCGTAAAGAAATCGCCAGCTTCGAGAAGAGATCTCTCATCTGAAAGCCAACATGGATCAAGTTCAATCTCAGCTCTCAGATATGTCCAACCAGCTCTCAGAGGTTATTCAGCTGCTGAAGAGCAAGTCTTCTTGAAGCATCTCTTCCTCCTATATTCCTTTTTGGGTGTTTTAGTGTCAAAGGGGGAGAGAGTAGAGTGGTGCAAGGGGCAAGGGGGAGAGAAGAAAATGGTGTAAGGGGGAGAGCATTGGGAAATTATTTTCAAAATGATGTATCAAGACTTGGTTCTTCTTCTGTATCTTATGTCTTGATAACATTGTATCTTTTATGCAAATCTTTTGATCTGATACATGTCTTATGCATTCGTATGCTCATTCTTATATGTTGGAATGCTCTGATATACACATGTTTGGTATGCTCTGATGCACATTTTGCTCTGTCAAACATGTGTGAATGCTCAGATACATAGTTTGCTCTGTTATACATATGTATGCTCTGATATATACATGTCTGTCATGCTTTGATATACATATCAAATGCTCTGATGCATGTCTTGCATGTTTTGTGCTCTGATATACATATGTTTGATATGACTTGCTCTGATTAATTATCAGTATCTGCTTCAGTTAGATAGTGAAAATGATAAGGAATATAATGCTCTGATCATTCATCCAACATATCTAAACTGATAAGAATGCAAGTCATCAGAAAATACTTCCCATGCTTAAAACTTGTAAACTGTGCATCTCTTGTTAAACAAATCTTTTATGCACAGATTCAGGGGGAGTATATTCTATCAACATACACATGTTTCAATATTCCAATTCTATATATTTGAATGTGTGAAGCTTGGGTTGCCACTAACCACCAAAAAGGGGGAGATTGAAAGATCATCTAGGCCCTAATATGGTTTTGATGGTTAATGGCAACCTAAACTGGAATCTAATGTTTACATTGAGTGTAAGCAGAATTTACAGGTTCCATGAAGAAGGGTTATCCAGAGAAGGATGGCCACCAAAAAGGGTACAAGGTGGTTTCAAGGACAAAGAGATGGCTGTGCTAGGCAGCTGTGTCACAGCTGAGAAGAAGCCGGTGCTGTGCAGGGAGATGCAAGCAAGGTGATGGTGGCTTGATGCGTCAAGGGCCGTGATTTCAGTTGGTGGCAGGTAAAGCCTAGATTTGCTAGTTTCTTTGAGTCCATAGGAATCACCCGTACTATCAAGAGGGATGAAACAGTAGCAGTTGTCTAAGGGAACCTTGCTCATTGCTCAGAGTGTTGGTCAAGGGGATTGGTGCTTTGAGGCCAATTGCCCTGTGTCAATAGCTTTGCACAAAAGTATGTAGCTGTTTTGTGTTAGTGCTCTGCAGTACTAACAGTGAAAACCCTAGAGCTTTAGGCACCTGTGTGACACAGCTGTGTCACAGGTGGTCTTCCGCTCTATGACTCAGGTACATCTCTGTACCAGGGGAGAGCTTGAAAATGCTAAGGTACCTGCACTGCGATGGGCGGTCTGCTGAGTCAGAAGTCTGTCGGAGGTTCTCTCCTTATAGGTATTAGAGTTTGAAGTATGCTGAGGGCATGTCATGTGCCAGGACCGGGCTGAGTAGTGTGGCTATCAGCTAAGGGTTCACCTGTGTGTGCCGCCGGTGACACAGGTGTCGGTCTGCCTGAGCCGGGTACAGTTGGGCGTAGTGTGTAGCTGTGTCACCGGTGGCTGACACCGGTGGCTCACTTAATCCTACGTGGCAACAGGGTAACGGTCAGGTGCCTGAGGACCCTATATATAGGGGACCAGGGGAGGACTCTGTCCTCAACCTTGCTCAAATCAGTGATTCACATACGACCGTTGCAAAGCCTCCAACCACTCCACAAGAGCCAAGAGCCTAAGGGTTAGTTCGAGTGAGTTTGTGAGCTAGAGCACGAGCAAAGGTTCCTCCAAGAGATTGCTGCTGCATCATCTGTTACTCTTGGAGTTTGTCTACTCCTAGACGGGTGTAGGAGTTGCTGGTATCACCCAAGCTTGTGTGGGCTGAACCAGTAGTTTGTGAAGGTGTTCTGAGGTCTACCTGCTGCAAGGCAAAAGGATCTCCACAAGCAAAAGGAAGAGTCCTGAAGGATCAGGTACTCGGAGAAGAAGCACGTTTTAGTGCTGGCCAGCTCTTAGGAGTGGTCTCTCCAACGGAGACGTACCTTCTCTGCAAAGAGTTGGGAACTTCGGTGAAAAACCCCTGAGTCTCCTTTACTTCCTTGTATTGCATGCATATCTGTTTATCCTTGCTTGCTTGTGTCTCTTAGACTTGATCTGCTAAGTTTACCTTTTCACCTGTGCTAGATTACCTTTATACCTGTGTGTGATCATCTGTTACACAGTTGCTTCATTCACTTGTATTCACCTGTGTCAGCACCTGTGTCACAGGCAGTCTAAGTAGAGCACCTGTGTTAGGTTAACTCTTCACCGGTGTCTTCCACCTGTGTGACAGCTGTGTGTTAATTTACACATAGTTTCCACCTGTGTCACTCACCTGTGTCACAGCTGTCCACTATTAACTTGTGAAGTTAATCTGACAACTTAAACAAAAGATTAAAAGAGGGAAATTTTATAAGCCAACTATTCACCCCCCTCTAGTCGGCATCTCAGTCCTTTCACTGGACCAACAGATAATGAGAACCCTGCGTGCCTTACACTCTCTCAACCAAACCCGCCAATCTTTTGTCAGATTTAGCGGGAACTAATCCCACCAAACATGCTTGCAAGATTTGCTAAAATATACCTGCAAGGTTACACTTGCGACCTCTGGATCAAGACCAAAGGCCCGTGTGAACCATTCTTTAATGGCATTGATAGGGTATTTGTCTGCATCTTGCATACTTAATGTCGTTTGTTGAAGGCCACTAAGATCGACAGAACCAGATTCATCTGTACGGATGGTACCAATACCATAGTAAACTACAAATTCGACTAGTTCTGACATTCCTATCATCCAAAACATCATCTTTTAGACTATGTAGTGTAACATCCTCCCATGCATAAACTAATATTGTGCTTTATTTTTAAATATAGTGCATCTAAAATTCTATATATTGCTATTTGTAAACAAATATGATAAATAATTATTGAACAAAATAAAAGATTAAATATTCTAACTTTAAATCTATGTCGATTTGCACAAAATAATATTTTAATCTCATCTATCTAATGTATCATTTGTTTAGAACAAATTATATAGCTACTCTATTTGAAAACCTATGAATTTTGCCATACGTTTCTATTTTAAATACTACTCTACTTCTACACATTGCCAGATCTAAATAGAACTACTAAATTTACCCTAAATTTACAACTTATTCTATATCTACTACTAAATCTACCATTTGATCTACTTCTAAAACTAAAACTAGCTATAATAAACAGAGAAAGATTTTTAAAAAAACCTGCAGATCACTGCAGAAACCTCTCTACCTCCTCTTTTTCCCCTCCTCCTCTCTCTTTCTCTTCCTCCTCTTTTCTTCCTCCTCCTCTCTCTTTCTCTTCCTCCCTACCCGAAACTCTCCTCCTCTCTTCTCTTCACCCCTCCAAAACCCTCCTCTCTTCTCTCCTCAACCAGCACGGGCCACCGCACGGTTTATATAGCAAGGGGGCTATCGCCACGGCTAGTGGCGATTATGTCACGGCTCATGGCGATTACGCCACATGTCCTAGCAGTTACCAAGTTGGTGGGGGATCCGGCCCGGATTAACTGCCTATCGCCACGGCTGGTGGCGATTGCGGGTTATCGCCACGGCGAGTGTCGATAGCTTTCAATACTATCGGTGGTTGTGGCGATTGGGACCTATCGCCATGGGTGGTGGCAATTTCCCCCTAATCGCCATGGGTGGTGGCGATTGAGGTCAGTTTTGCAATTTTTGGGTTGCGATAATATTTCTAAAATTTCTAGATAAAAAATAATATTTTCAAAAAATAGTCACGAGGTAGATGGGCATCGTCGGAGGTCCAACTCCTGCGCCACCACCGAGGTTGAGGTCCTTGAGGCTGACATGGGAAATTACGGCTGAGGCGGTGCCGAACTCGACAGTGGCCAAGTGACCGGACCGCATAGCCGGCGTCCAGCACGTGCACCCCGTGGCGTCGTCACCTCCATCGTCGGTGAAGCATAGCGGCTGGGGGCCGAACGCAGCAACAATTTTGTTGTGGGAGGATGACCAGGCTCTGCTGGAGACGCCGGTGGTGGTGTTGAGGAGGGGCGCTTGAAGAAGAGGAGCTCTGCTGCCTCGGTGAAGTACAGCGGCTGTGGGCCGAACGCAGCAACAATTTTGTTGTGGGAGGATGACCAGGCTCTGCTGGAGGCGCCGGTGGTGGTGTTGGAGGAGGGGCGCTTGAAGAAGAGGAGCACCACGGAGGCCGCAGAGCTCCACCAGTGTTGACGCTAGAGCTTTTTATTGAAATATTATTTTTAATTCCATTTTTGCAAAAAGAATAGCCGAATCAAAAAATTTGCAAAAATGACCCCAATAGCCAACCGGATGGCGATTAGTATTATATCACTAATGCAGATGTCGATTCAACATGGAATCGCCACACGGAATGGCGATTAGATGTAATCGCCACACGGTATGGCAATTAGTTCTAATCGCCATGAGTAGTGGCGATTACACCTAATCGCCACCCCCTATGGTGATATGTCCCATCCCCCCTATAAAAACCTGTGTCTTCTTCCTGTGGAGCTTCTCAGACCTTCAGATCTAAAATATTGAAAGAAGAACATTTGAGCTTGTGCAGTTGATTTTGAGAGGAGAAGAAGAAGGGTGGAATGGATGTGATAGGAGTAAGTTTTGGAATATTTTGTTTATTTACATGCCGGTATTTTTAGGAACATGAGTCTATGAGATGCGTTGTTTCTCACATTAGTTTTTTGTGCTATTCGGTAGATGTTGTTGATCCTGTATGGACCCCGTTAATGGAGTGTGAAGTTCTTGGTGCAACGGTGGAAAGGAAGTCGAAGAAACCTCTTCGTTCGCGGATCTGGGAGAAAGTTCATATGTGCGTGATTGCAGAGATATTACCGAAGCGTGGTCTCCCTGCACTGCCCTACAAGCAGGTGCGTAAGCGTCTGCGAGAGTTGCACAAGATATGGGAGCGGGCGAGTAAACTTACAAAACTTCCTAGGGCAAGGGTCAAGAAAGTTGAATGGGGTAGCATATTCATAACTCTTCTAGATTCTAAGTACGGTCAGCACATAAGGGTTAGTACACTGGAGATCCCTTTGTAATAAGTTGGATACCATTTTCATGTTTCCTCTATTTGTTACATGACATTCTGTGTGTGTAGAAATACCCGGAGGATGCATGTTTGATCAACAAAGAGATCCTTAATTTTTGAAAGATGGACCTCATCTGGGGAGATATTTGTGCTGCTAGGAGACACTTAATGAAGACAACATTCGAAGAAGATGAAAGGAGGGTTTGTGGACTTCCTCCTCTAAAACGTCGTGGAACATCTAAGAAACATGTTGAGTCATTGAAAGATAAAGATGCGACTAGTTCATCGACGAAGGGGCCAAATGAGTGTAGTAGTGACGAGGACTTCTTGAAGCTCTTTCGTTTCAAAGCCGCCGATCCAGGGCTCTTCACAAGTGATAGCGAAGATGACTTCATGTAGTCTTATTTGAAGTGAGATGTTGCTGGATGTACCTATGCTATTTGTATCGAACTTGTGTCGGTAATCAGTATCATGAACGTTGTCGTGTAATATGGATTTGTACCGTATGTTTATTTAATCGGAACTGTTTGTTAGTGTACTCTGAATTGTTAATGACTATGACGTAATATCTATGTAATTCATTTTGGCTATTTGTACGTAAGTTTGTGCAATTTAGCAGTTAACAAAAGGAACTAAAGTCAAATATTTCCTGCAATAAAAAATTGCGTTCGACAACATGAAGTAGAACAAAGGTGAATACAATAGTCACTAACGTGCCTACCTCCATCGTGACCTCTTCCTAATCAACGACGGTGAGTACCTCTCCTAGCGTGTCCCGCTCCCATTCTAGGAGCCCTCTGTACCCCTAGTGCAGGGTCCTCGTCATCTAGTGCTCGAGTCTCCTGTGTATCCTGCGTGGGCATCGAGGAGATAATCACTCGAACTAGCAGGTACGTGAGGCGGGACTAAATCTATAAAATAGTGGAAATAATTAGCACTAGAGATTAAGGATTAAATTGAGGTTACGAAATAAGAAGTGGTTTTACCTTGCCGACGCATTTCGAGTGGGGACACACTCTGCTGCCACGAAGAACCACCCACCTCCGTGGGCGCTGGTGGCTGGCGGGTGGCATGTTGGTGGTGTGTCCGCTGTGTAGGACGTGGTGGTCAGTGTGCTCTCAGGACTACCCCAATCCCTAAGATGATGTCATCCCTGCGTGTGCACCGGAATACATCCATGATCTTTTTGGTGAGCTTTGCGATCCTGGACAAGCTCGAGTGGTCATCGGTGCCAGCCGGGTGACGTAGTAGCATAGTGGTGGCCTCCATGTTCGCCGCCGTCGCCCACTGTCCCTACAAATTTAGAAGCACAAGTAATAAGTTAAGGGTCAGCAAAGATAAGGAAGTCAAGTACGAATTTCACTAACTGCCAAGTCCAATATCTTCGTTGTGTGGATCGGGTACATGTCTGTAGTCTGTCCACCCGCGCTGTCAGGAGGCTCGCTTCCATGAATAAAGTGGATGTGCATGCGTGGAAGGCACCACTGTAGGTAAGCCTCAAACTTGGCTAAGCTGAAGTGTCGCTGCTCAGCCCTAACGGTGGTCAGAGCATTGGCCCACTGAGCAACAAAAGGGTCAACACATGCTGTCCACTATCCCTCTCTGGTAGCTCCTCCCTTCCGACTCCACCTATATGTGTAATATATATCTTCATTGTAAAACAAATATGTAAAGAGCGACGTAAAAGGGTTATGAAAATTTACTTACGTGTGCGTATTTGCATCCACTGGGTCTACATGCGGAGGTGGGTACATCTGGTGTAAGCCGAACTGCCTCATCACACGATGAGGTGAGTGGTCCTTGATAAAGATATCGAAGACAAGCTTCGACGTGGTCCTCTAGTAGCTCTCATCTCGGTGGCACAATGAAGACATCCCCATATGCGGAGCATGCCTCATCAATGCCTCATCCGAGTAAGGCTCCCATATCACACTCTCTGGAGGGAGGTGCTGGAACTGCTCCGCAAAAGAAAAGTACCAACCCCGAACCTGCGCCCGTGTCCACTGAGGCTGTAAGACATACGTAAAAAATTGTTAGAACATATTAGTATCAAAGCGATAAGGAAGTACAAAAGATGTAACTTACTCTTATCCAAGTCCATATGGACCCAAAATTAGGTCCATCCTGCGGCAGTTGTGGTCCACCTGGACAGTAAAAGTCCAGACCGTAAGGCGAGTGGTCAACCCATGGTCGCCCGATTGGGAAGCGCTCGAATGACCACAACTGAAGAAGAAGTGGACACCCAAGGAGATTGGCATTGGGGACCTTCTTCTTGCACGTGGAGCAGAGTGCTCGGTACGTGTACACAAGCACGGCCGACCCCCAGCTCGTCGGTTGTAACATCCTGATTTTCAGAACTTTTCAAAATCATTATTCGAAAATCAGAGCTAGAAAATTTTATTGTTTATTCTCAAATTAACTAAAGCTTAATAGGAATTTCAAAAAAAATTATACCAGAGTTAATTTGAATTTATCCAACTTGAATATGATTAGCTTCTCAAATTGGAATATGTCTCCTGGAGCTTTCTCAGAATTTTCCAGAGTTCGTTTTGCATTCAGTGTCGATTTGTTGTTCGTATCCAACTCAAACTTGAGTCAAAACTCCTTCCCTAACCCTCCTATAAACACCCCCACCTCTCTCCCACTTCTCCCCACACCCCCACACTCTTTTCCCATGAAACCCTAGCCCCCAGACCCCCCACACAGCCGCCATCCCCTTTTTGCCTCCCGTGCAGTTTCTGAACAGCACATACCGCCTCAGTATATTCCCAATTCCCATTGCCTCAGACATCTTTTCACAAATCCCTTTAGTAAGATTGTGCACAACCTTCCGCTCTACCTCTCTGCAAAATTGGGTGAAGATCCAACGGTGCAATCACTGGTAAACCTCCACATACTGACGTGCCATTTGCATCCTAATTTTTTGCACATGCATCTAGATTGGAACGGTGCCCTTCTTGGCTCAGACCTCCTTTTCAAGATCTATTCAGTAGGATCTTGGGAAATATTGTCATGATCATCTGCACAAAATTTGAAGGCAAACCAATGGTGCAATCTCCAAGAAATCAAGTTTCTTCGTGCTGTTGTTCGTGTGTAGATTTGACTGCCTGAACGGTACAGCGGTATTATCACATCTTTTTCCGTTGATCCGGTGAGTCTTTAAAGAATCCCTTTAGTAAATTTGAGCCTTAGGTATCTATGAACATCTCTGTAAATTTTTACCTTGATCCATATAGCCGTTTGCCGGGAATTCATCCATCTCCGATGTGCTGTCTGCGGACGTCCAGATTCAATCTGCAGTATGTCTGTCTTGCCAGACCTTTTCCAGTGGGCTCGGTAAGAATTCTCCAAAACCCTTTGGTAGAATTGTACCTTTTTATGTCTAGTTTCTAATCCACTTGGCAGATTGCGATTTCGTTGAGTGAGCATCGCGTAGCATCAAAAATCCTCTGGTATGTCCAGAACCGATCTATGTCTAATTCCGACCGTTTCAGGTTGCAAACGTCGCCACCACCCATATAGTTAATCTCCTATCATCTTGTGGTGCATCATGGCATTATTTTTGCACCACTAATCCTTGTTTGAAAGCACTCACATCATCATGTGTTCATGTCTAATAATTTTGATAATGATTTAATCACGCAATTAAACTGCTTGTTATTTTAGACTATAGTTTTATATATTTATAGGCCTAGTTTCTTATATAGTTCTTGCTTTTATTTATATAATGTTCATGCTTAGGATTATTTATCATGTGATCAATCATGGTTAGTTCATTACTAGGTTTATCCATATTCATATAGCTACATGTTGCATGTTTGTATAGCCGAATATAACATGCACATATACAATATCATTCTGCCTTAATAATTAGTAGAAATTAGGTTGTTCAAGATGTTATTTCGATATTGTTTGTATTATGAATCAATTTGTTAATGGATGATTATATGTGTATTCACAAATAGTATGTTATGCAATATATAACCAAACGATATTGCAAATAACCTATAACACTAGAAGCATAATATTTACTAAAGTAATATTAACATGACATACCCCATGTTAGTTTATCTTTATATAATGTATGCCTACCAGCACACATCGGATTGTTATTGCATGTGGCACATGATTGCTCGCTAGCATGTTAGTGTATTTAATCACACGTGATAAATGTTTAATAAGCATGTTATGATTGTCATGTCACCATGTGTACATAACATGACGAGATATATGCGTAGATTTAAATGGGAGTATGACATGACGTCATGTAATAATATAAAGTTTATTACATATATAGTTATTGTTGCATGATATATATCGTACAGTGGCATGTGCATATATCCTTACACATCATAAACACACACATAGTTCAATTCTTGTTTATTGAATGATTGTTATATAATAGTTGGTCATGTTATTATCCTCTATTTATAATATGGTTAAGAGTATACACATGATTCATATTTGTACAATGCATCTCATATGGTTTGCATATAAAGTTGTGCATATAAACATAGCTCATTCCATGTTTAGATAATAGTTGGTTGTGAATTGGCATAGACCCATATATATGGTTAGCCTTTAGCTGTCGATCAAACATATATATGTTGTTAATAATGATTGGTTACTAAAATATTGTTATTACTATGTGTAATATATGTAGGTTGATTGCTACATTGTATGTACATAATAGCATGAGTAGAGTTAGTGTTATTTTACGGATTGCATATTTTATGGTGCATGTGATGTATTCTAGATATTGTTATTGTCATATGGTTCATTATCGTTTTGCATTGTCAATGATGGTTGTTATAATTACTTTCTGGGACCATAATTGCATGATCATATGTTATCTTATACTACACCTTGGCTAGTTTCTATTTCATGTCTAATGTATTTAGCTGTTTGCATGATGCCTAATTGAGACTAGTTCATATAGATTGTCATGTCACCTATTGTCATTTCTTGCCAACTATCATGCTAGGGCCTTACTGTCTATTAGTATGATAGGTCATGTTTGTTTTACTAGTATGTTGGGTCTCCATGTTTAATCATATGGTTGTGCTATGGTCGTCATCGACCATATCCTGTTCCCAGTTGCACATCTGTCTCAATCTCGCATGTGGATTAACATTAGTCCTTTGACGTGCAAATTCCTATCTTCTATAAACCTATCCCTTTTCCAGAATGATCTTGATCCGGAAGATCATCTTGTGAGTATATGTACTCTATCTGGTTGAGATATGTAAGCTCACACCATTCTATTTTATCCTTCAACAGTCATATCCCTTCACCTTCGTCCTTTGACACCTATCCGACCTTGCTAGCCCTATTCTTCTGGTATTTTCATTTAGTATTTAATTTGGAGTTATATTTATTTTCTTTACACTTTATTGCCGTTGTGACAA
Source organism: Stipa capillata (assembly GCA_019208055.1). NCBI lineage: Eukaryota > Viridiplantae > Streptophyta > Magnoliopsida > Poales > Poaceae > Stipa > Stipa capillata. Next base: position 190,844 of record JAGXJF010004523.1, on the reverse strand, counting down.
ATAGGAAGTAACAACGTTGGGTAAGGACAAGTTCCTGCAGAAGAAGACCAACTCATCAACGAAGACATGCCCCCTCTTCTTGATCATGTTGATCCTATATTTTTTAAAGTCATTATATTTTATTGTTTATAAACATGCATGTTGTTTTATTCCCATAGCTAGCGTGTCGATTGACACACCTGTACCCTGTCCGCTTGTCGCCCTTTTACTTGTTACCCTGAGTAGATTATTTTAAGAGTATATTCAGAATAGAGTAGAGAAATGCTTAGTCATGCTTAATTATCCCTAGGATGCTTTTACCTTGCCTTCTCGGAGGAACGATCTTCGGATCATTCATATCACTATTGAAACTTTGTTGAACTCGCTGAGCTAGGGCCGGATGCCCATTGTTCTCTCTCTCTATTCTTCCTATTCTACTTTGGGTGAAACTTACCATCTAAAAGGTGCGAGCGACAGCTGAATCATGAGTTGAAGGAGCAAATGGTCGTTCTTCATGAGTTGAAGAAGCCATTGGTTATCCGTATCGAATAACACCGAAGTCATGATTTTGAGAAGTGTGAAAGCAGTACGACCACATGCTATATGGACACTGGCTTGGTTAAGTAGGTTAGTCGAGTCTTGGTGTCGACATCGCCATACCGCAGATGGATAGACGTAGCTACGAGGACCTCGGCACAGATGGGAGGCCGGAGGGTGGGGACGTACTCTCAACTCCGTGTCAGACCCAGTGGGTATGTCGTATCAGGAGGAGGGTAGCTAAAAGACCTCGTCACGATCTCCCTGTCGGTACACCAATGGGTGTGTACTCTACTAGTGGCCACTGTTGGGCAACAAGGCGAGATTGTGTCATGTGGGTAAAGTGTACAACCTCTGCAGAGTGTTAAAACTAATCGATTAGCCGTATCCATGGTCACGGATGGCACATGACTCATTCCTGATGAAAAGGACCTGTCTTTCTCCCCCTTGCTAATTCCCTCTACCCCAGTTCTGGAAATGTGAAAAGGTGGTTGGAACCTATGGACGAGTTTAGGCCGGATGCCTTACTTGCATCTGTTAGTCGTGGACCCTCACATTTATGAGAAACACCCCTAATAATAAAACTGGTTTTCATCAAAATGATGCTTCCGAAATTACCGTACTATTACAACCAAAGCTGCATTTATGCAAAAGAGGCATAAAACCCTTCCTTTGCTTAAGCCTGCACGTAGTCGTAGGTTTGCTAATGAGGGGGCACGCTGGGTACATAAAGTACTCATCGAGCATATTATTTGTTGGACGTGTTTAGATATCTATGAGGATGATGAAGACTATGAGGTATCTTCTACGTCAATGCTGAGGTTTAGGTCACATGGCCTCCGTCGACTGCCTGTGGTTGAGATGGAGACATCTACGCTTTATCTTTCCATTGTGTTTATGAATGGTAAGGGACATAAGTCCTAGTTACTTTATTTAGTCATATCGCTGCTATAACTCAGTTGTTTATGTTTTTGAAATATTTCGTGATGTGTGCAGTGGTATCAATTTGCCTGTGTTCATCAGCTTGATCCTGGACTAATGAGGAGATACACAGGGGGGTCTGGAAGTTAAGTCTGGACCCTCACATCGGTGGAAGCTGGTCCTCTGATTCGACATCCGCGATCCGTTATGCAATGCCGATGTAGCGAGCGTCAATGCTGTCTCCGTAGGCACTGGTGAACATCACGTACCCTAAGAGCCACAGCACGTACACCTCAAGTCCTCGGTTCAACTGGTACACGTCAAGATCTCCATGAAATGTCTGCTCGAGGCTGCCAAGCTGAGCGACAATTGGGCGATGGAACGATGATATTAGTTTGAAATATGAAGTAACATGCACGAACTATAGTCTTCTTTCATCTTCAGACATTTCTTGATCCTATGACCAAATTTCTTGCAATAGAGACATTGTCTGGTCAGTCCACCAACTTCGCTCTCATCCATGAAGTTGGCAATACAGCGAGTCTGTCGTCGTCCCACAAAAACATGGAGGAGACGGAAATCAGGGATCCAGTACCGTTCGCCTACAGGTACCTCCGTGAAATTGTCTACCACACGATAACCATACAGCTCACCAGACCAGGTAGCACGCACAACCTCATTCGTGAAGTAGTATGACATGAATGGCCGCGTGTCCATCTTTGTCTTAGCAGCTACAGCAAGGACGTGAGAGCAAGGCCTGTGTAAAAGCGTTAGCTTGTTGCATGTACACGAGGCAATGATATTAGGATGGATATAGAAAGTAACTTCTTGAGTTATCTCTTGTGTGCAAACCCGAAATCCACTCTTCTGCTTTAAACATACCTCAAACCTACGCTGCACATTTCCTGTGCGTCTGGCTTTGTGCATTTGCCCCTTCTTTATCTTCTCCTCCATATACAACATAGTCTTCGCACAATAAGGCGTTCCACCGAATTTTTCCATATGCAGTATAGCCTTTGCATGCCTCTCCTAAAAATACTCATTGTGCCATGCAACGAACCCTCCACAATGGCCACCAAGGGTAAACCTCGCACCCCCTACGAGCGAAATTATAGACCTCAGCAAGATTTGAAGTCATGATGCCATATCTAGCACCATAAGTGTCATGGAGAAGAGACCACTACTCCGGTGGCTCCTGACTGATCCAATCTGAGAAACACTTCACTCTGTTTGAAGCCATCCTCCTAGTGTTTGGATCGTCAAATTCAGGAAGGTCACAAAGCCTATGAGTTTCCTTTGCAGGGTTCCGTTCTCTAACCTGCTTCTTTGTGAATTCACCAAGCCTCCTCCAATACTGGTCAAACTTTCTAGGCTGGTTCTGTTTGCATAACGTTTTGAATAGGTTCATCAACTGTTTATTCTTGAATTGCTGATAGAAATTGGCCGCTAGGTGGCGCGTGCACCACCGACTTCTTATGTCGGACCAACTAGATTCTTCCAACAGATCCTTCCCCTCCCTTTTCTTAGTTAAACCTTGCTGACGATTGCGAATTGCCAGGAGTAGCCTGGCATGCCCGTCATGAATAACACACACATTTGGATGATCCTTAACAACTCCTCTTTTCAAGCTCACAAGGAACCACAACCAGTTCTCGTAGTTCTCACTATCAACAAAGGCCATTGCCAGCGGCATTATCTGATCATTTCCATTCGCCGCAATTGTAGTAAATAGTGTCCACTTCATCTTGCCTGTCATGAAAGTCTCATCGACACAAATAACTAGGTGACAATTTTAGAAAGCTTTCACGCATGCGCCAAAGCACCAGAAAGCACCATTCAGCATAATTTTTCCAGGCATGTCCGGAGATGGCAATTCCAAATGACTAACATATGTCCCATCGTTCCTTTCTCCAAGTGTGTCCAACAAATATGGAAGATTATGATACGAATCAATGAATGTGCCAATCCGCCGTTCCAGTGCAAGCTGCTTTGCCCTCCATGCCATGGCGTAACTTATGTTGTATTGGTACTTACTTTCTATAGCTGTCTATATGAACTGTACTGGAATGCAAACATTCTTCATTACCTCGTGGTACATCAACCCAGCAACAAGCTCTGCATTAATGTTTTGATGGGTGTCAGGAACACTAGTTATTATGCATGTGTGAGGCACCACCCTTCGTATGACCCACTGCACTTCATACTTCCTCACCGAAGTATGCACGCAGCCTTCACACCCTATAGACTTATACTTCACAGCATATTGATCTCTACAACTTTTCTGCACTCCAAATGTCCTCTGTGTCGACATTGCCCAGAGCTTCACCGCCTCTTTGACCTCTCTCTTCATACCATATAATGCACCATGTACAATCTCGTATGGCTTGTACGGAAAACTGCCACCACCTGGACCCTCTACATGCATGACAGTGGACATGTCCGTGTTTCGCATACTAGGAATTGGATAATCCCCTCCTTCATCATTCTCATCTTCATCCTCTTCACTGGTACCATCTTCAACACCCATTTGTTCCTCTCTAGCAGCGGCATCATCATTCTCCATTACCTGCACTAGCTCCTGACGTATCTCCCCCTCATCCGCTAAACCAATCAGGTATTCAATACCTAAAGTAGCTTGAGGTTCAGCACCTGCAACTACAGTGTTTTCTGCAACAACAACCTCTTCTTCTGCCGCTGTGCTGTTCTGTCCAACCGCATTGCCTCCCGCTTCTTGAGATGACATTGCCTTAGGTACTGCCTGCACCAACAGATAATGGGAACCCTTGGATGCCTTACTAGCTCTCAACCAAGCCCGCTAATCTTTGGACAGATTTAGCGGGAACAATTCACCGGATATCCTTGCAAGACTTGCTGAAATATGCCTGCAAGGTTACACTTGTGACCTCTAGATCAAGACCAAAGGCCCATGTGAACCATTCTTGAACGGTATTGATAGGGTATCTGTCAGGGTTTTGCATAGTTATTTTAGTTTGTTGGAAGCTACTAAGATTGATAGAACCAAACTCATTTGTGCGGATCTCACCAACATCATAGTAAACTATGAATTCAACTAGTTCAGACATTCCTGTCATCCAAAACATAATATTTTAGACTATACAATCTAAGATCCTCCCATGCGCAAATTAATATTCTAGTCCTACTCGCACATAAATAATATAGTCCATCATTCATCTAATTCATTGTCGACATGCAAAGAAATACCATATCTGTACATCTACATATTTTTATCATATCTAGTGCCCCAGTCAACGAGCAGTGCAAAACGTACGAATTATTTCCAACTAGTCATCTATATAATCTACCCGTACATTTATAAAATTCTTGTTGTTGTCTATTTCTAATACTACTCTACTTCTATACATAATCTCATACTGCTAGTAAATCGACCCTACAACTAGTAAAATCTACTACCATATCTTAATCTACCACTAAATCTACTTTCAAATCTACTTCTGAATTTACCACTAAATCTACTTCTAAATCAACCACTAAATCTACTTCTAAATCTACCACTAAATCTAAAAACATAAATTAGCTACTAAAAATGAGAAATGAAGAAAAACTTACCTAGCCGAACCGCCCCAACTTCTCTTCTCTTCTTTCCCGACCTCTCCCTCCCTCACTCTCTTTTCTCCAAAAAATCACTCCCTTCTCGCCTCCTCACGGGCGGCAGCGCAGGGCTTTATATAGCCCCGGGGCTAATCGCCATCGCGTATGGCGATTACGGCACGTCACCCGGCTGTTGGCCGGGGTGGCGGGTGATTCGCCCGACAGTTGTGGCAATCACCATAACGCGTGGTGATTGGGACCTATCGCCATCCCCTGTGGCGGTAAGGGTCGAGACCATTAGTGCGGGTGGCGATTGGATCCAATCACCATTCGATATGGCTATTAGGGCCATTTTTGCAAACTTTTTGATTTGTCTTTTTTTACAAAAATAGAATAAAAATAATATTTGAAAAAAAAGTTGTGCTACGCGTGTTGGTGTTCCTTGGAAATGGGCTTCTGGAGATTGAACCGCGCGGGCTCCAGCGGTGGCGTCTAGTGGTGGCGGCTAGTTGCTGCCATTTCGCCTCTGGCTGAGAATTGAAAGTAGCACAGTACGATTCAAGAACTGACTCAATGTGGAGAATCGATGTGGAATTAACTATAGGAGACATACTAGCTGGGAGAAGCGGAGGAACTGGGGGGTCAAAGCTGTACTCCCTGAGGCCTTGTTTGGTTTCACAGGGATGGGCCAGGATTGCAGCCCAATCCCTGTGGATCAGCCCGGCCGGGCTACAATCCACGGCCTGGCCCATTTGCCCGTTCGATCCCGAAGCAACGGCCGTTTCCACCGGGCTAACGAGCCTCTCCTTCCCCTGAGTGGAACTTCCCAGCACCATGTTGACGCCACGGGCGATGCGACGCGACCAGGGCCGACGCCGCTCCTCCCGCCGACGGCGCCGCCGTCCTCTCCTCCCCAGCAGCGTTCTTCTCCGACAACGGCATTCTCCTCGATAAGCTCCTCCTTCTCCTCTCCCTTCCCCTCTCGTCCTCATGAGTCTAGATGTTTTAGGGTTTTGGATTTCTTGATTCTTGCCTGTGACCTCGGCCGCCATTGCTTTCTTGGCCAAGCCGTGCTTTCTGGGCCAAGCTCCTGGGTGCTGGCTCCATCCTCCGTGACGCTCTGGGACCTTGACACCGCCGGCGCGCAGGGTCAGATTCGTAGGCCAGCTCCCCTGGTTGGTCGTCGAGACCGTCGCCGAGGCTGCCGAGAGCTTGGTGTTGTAAATTGCCCAACTTGTTTTCTTGGCATGCAATGCAGATCAGGTAGTAATAATTATGGTTTGGAAGTCAGAGTGCACGCGTGTTTAATTTCTTGAGCAATTTAGTTGTCAGTTTCTCGATCAGTAAGTCAGGATCAGTGTATATGTTGGTCTCATTTTAATCGCTGAGTTGAAATTGATGCCACCTATCTAAAAGAGTCTGACATGAGCATATAGTGATATCCTAATTAGTTGTCACTTGTCAATTATTGATGGCTGCTATCTCTTATTCGAAGATAATTTGTCTTTTTGTGGCTAACTAGATTTGCAGGCTTCACATAATGTTTTGTCACTGTATTTGGTTGGCTGGGATTTTCTGTGCTAAATAGGACCAACCTTCAGTTTCAAATTGTACTTCTTATTACTAGATCTGTATGGTGGCTCCTGATTTGGGTTTGCAAAATGGTGACTTGTATGCTGCTCATCTATTAGATAATCTGACAATAAGTTACTGTCAAGCTTGCTGCAAGAACATGACATTGTAATTGGTAATTGGCACTTTAATTTCCCCCCAACAAGATCAGAACTGAGACATGTAGGGTCTTCTAGGAGAGATATGACGTCTCTTGCAGGTTTGCACTGATCCATGATCCGATCAGTTATTCTATAAGACTGCAGCTCGTATTCCTGAGATGACAATGCCATCAAATTGGATGGAGTCATGTTTAGCTTCAGAGTTTTGGATGCAGAACCTTTTGGGTTGAGAATACTGTTGATTTTTTGATTGATTGAAAACATAGGAAACATAGAAAAGGTATTTCCATCGCTCAATTTTTTAGCTTTGCTAGATTCCGTTTTAATTTGCGTAGTTTTGATTTCACTGTGGTCATTGTTGGTAAATTTATATCAAATACGTTCAATCCATTTTGAACCAAATCCAGCAGGAATTTATGATTAACGTACTCTTGATTAGTAATATGTCAATGCATGACATAAAACAAGATGCATCCGATAATCCAATTAAACTAATGATTATGTTGCTTGCATCAAGTTTACTCGATTGTGTGCCTTTTCATATATCATTGTTAGTTGCATGTTAGTTTACATGGTTGAACTGGATGCCATTTTCTCTGTTCCTTCTTTCCTGCAAAATTCGTTTGCAGTGTTGAATTTAGTACTAGCTTTGCTTGCCTGACTTGCTATTCCAACCCATCACTAGTTGAAAGAGATCCTAATTAATCTGAGTATAAGTGAATGGGACATATTACGCAAGTGCAAAACTCAAATTGCGTCAGGATCATAGTTGATATTTCTTTTAAAATATGTCTCCTTATTTTCTGCATCAACTTGTGTCGACACAAGTGTGGGATAAAGTGTTGGATTTTTGTTTCCTTTATTCTGTGATTACAAAGCCGTTGACCGTTGCTAATCCCCACCTTTGTAGGCTTCAGCAAACACCATCCTATCTCATTCCCTCAGGCTGGCTAGCTGAAAGAGCATCTAGGCCCCTAAATTGTTTTGATGGCTAATGGCAACCCAAACTGGGATCTAATATTTACATTGAGTGTAAGCAGGAAGATTAGATTCCAGGAAGAGATTTCATCTATGAAAGGATGACCACTAAAAGTACAAAGGTGTTTTCCCAAGACAAGGAGATAGCTGTGCTAGGTAGTTGTGCCACAGCTGTGAAGGAGCCGGTGCTGTGCTAGGAGTTGTAAGCAAGGTGATGGTTGCTTGATGTGTCAAGAGCCTTGACTATAGTTGGTGGAAGCTAAAGCCTAGATTTGCTAGTTTTCTTGAGTCCTTAGGAAACACCTGTACTACCAAGAGGGATGAAGTTGCAATTTCTTTTAGAAGTTCTTATGCTCAATGCTCAGAGTGTTGGACAATGGCACTGATGCTTTGAGGTCAGTGGCCCTGTAACAATAGTTTTGCACAAGTGTGAAACTAGGTTGTGCTAGTACACTGCTGTGCTAGTTTCCTAAACCATAAAGCCATACTTACTTGTGTGGCACAGCTATGTCACAGGTGAACAATCGCTCTATGACTCAGGTACACCTCTTTGCCAGGGGAGAGCTTGAAAATGCTAATGGAATTGCACTGCAATGGTTTGTCTGCTGCGTCAGAAAACTGTTGGAGATTCTCTCCTGTTATGCATTAGAGTTTGTTGTGTGTGCTGAGGGCATGTAATGTGCCAGGACCAGGCTGAGTAGGGAGTCTACGTCAGTTAGGGTTGGTGTCGGTCTGCCTGAAGCCTTGTTACTATTGTGCGTTGTGGATAGCTGTGTCACCGGTGCCTGTCACAGGTGACTCACTTAATCCTACGTGGCATGAGTGTACCGGTCAGGTGCCTGTGGACCCTATATATAAGGGACCAGGGGAGGTCTTGGACCTCAGCCTTTGCCAGCCATTTTCAACCGTTGCAAGCCTCTCATCTCCTAAACAGAAACCAAACTTCTCATGTGTTAGTTCAAGAGAGTTAGAGCTTTGAGCAAAGAGCATTGGTTCCTCCAAGTGTTGTTGCTACAAATTTTGTTACTCTTTGGAGTGTCTACTCCTAGACAGGTGTAGGAGTCGCTGGTGATCACCCAAACTTGTGTGGGTTGGCCCAGACATTTGTGAGGCTGATCTGAAGTCTACCCGCTGCCAAGCAAAAGGACTTCCACAAGCAAAAGAGCGTGCCTGAAGTTTCAGGTACACGGAGAAATAGGCACCACAAGTGCCGACTATCTCTTCGGAGTAGTTTCTCCAATGGAGACGTACCACTCTGCAAGGAGTGGGAACTTCGGTGAAAAATCCTCTGTGTCTCTTTCTCTGTGTTTACTTTCAGCACTTACTGTTTGATTACCTGCTTGCTTGATTGTGCTGTTTGTTAGTGCTGTGATACATCTTTTCACCTGTGTTATCTAGCTGTGTCACAGTTGCTTTATAGCTAATCTCTAATCTGTGCTAGTTACCTATTTCACAGTCATCTTTTATTTCTGTCTGCTTAGAGTTTTAGAACACCTGTGTTAGCTACATGTGTGTCAGTTACGTGTTAATCTTCATGTCATTTGCTGCCTGAGTAGTCTATCTGTTTCACAGCTAGCTAAACCTCTTTACCTGTTAAGACTTATGCTTGATAAAACGAAGTTGTTCTTTGAATTTGGCTAGCCTCCTATTCACCCCCCTCTAGTCGGCTCCTGCGATCCTTTCAATTGGTATCAGAGCTAGGGTTGCTCTTTGAATTGGCTTAACAGCCAGAGTTAAAGGATGTCAGGCTATGAGGGTAAAATTCATGTCTTTGATGGATCTAACTATGCCTTCTGGAAAAGAAAGATGCAAATGCATCTTATCGCTATTGATCCAGATCTTTGGGAAGTTGTCAATACAGGTTATAGGATGGAGGACACCATAATGCCAAGCATCAATGACAAGAGAAACATCCAGAATAATGCAAGGTTTGCCACAACTATATTCGTGGGTCTCTAAGAACATGATTTCAACAGGGTCAGCACCATGGACTCTGCCAAGGAAATTTGGGACACCTTGGAACAAATCTATTAGGGCAGCAACACTCTGAAGAAGTCTAAGAGAAGTTTGCTAGAATCAAAGCTTGAGAGGTTTGAGTATGAACATTGTGAAGACATAAATTCCTTGTTCTCAAGACTCACCATCATCACCAATCAGCTGAGGGCTCTTGGATCAAACAGAGTAGATGATGAGGATGTCATCAAGAAGTTTCTGTCTATGCTGCCAAAGCCATACAGAACAGTTGTACTGATGCTGAAGGAGAAGGATGGCTTTGATAGGATGAAGCCTACTGAGGTGTTGGGAAGAATCCTAACACATGAGATGGAGATTAAGCAAGAGAGTAGGCACAACCATCCTCCTCACTCAAGAAGAACATTGCCTTGAAGACCACAGCCTCAGCTTCGCAACCAGAGAGTGAAAGTAATGAAGACCTTGATGAGGAGATCACTAGTGGAGAAGAAACTGAGTTGAACCTGCTCGCAAGAAACTTTAGAAAATTCTACAGAAAGAAGAAGCAATTTGGCTCAAGTGACAAGTTCAAAGGAAAGAAGCTATTCAAGGACAAGGGAGTGTGGAGAAGAAGGTCACTTTGCTGCTGACTGTCCAACCAAGAAGAAGGACAACAATAAGTACAAAAAGAAGAAAGACTTCCATGGCAAGAAGAAGACCTTCAACAACAAGCATCCAATCTATGCCAGGAACAAAGCTACTGCAAGAGCTTATGTTGGTCAAGCTTGGGTGTCTGATGACTCAGGATCTAAGGAAGAATCAGAGGATGAAGGTGAAGTTGCTGGAATTGCAATCAGTCTGACAGATGTGTCTACCTGTGACACAGCCAGGCTCACTGGTGGCTCCACTGTGGTGACCATCGATGACACAGCCGAGTCACACTGCTCCTCACCAGATGCCAAGACTTCATCAAGCTCAGCTCCTTTGTGTCTTATGTCTAGAGAATCAAAGGTACTTACTGAAGATGACTTTCCTGACTATGCTGAACTAATGGGTATTTTAGAAAGAACAGATAAGGCCTTTGAGGAGAGGAAGGAGAACATATCCCTAAGGGATAAGCTCAGAGAGCTCAGGGAGACCTGTGATGAGGTCATGGATGACAGGGAGAACATAAGCTAGATCAGGAGAACCTGGAGATTGCTCATGACAAGCTTAAGCTAGCTCATGAGCTTCTTCTCAAGGAGCATGAGGAGCTGAAGGCAAAACATGCCAAGTGCATTGATGATACTAACGCTTATAAATCTTCTATTACTTCTGATATTACACCTTTACCTGCTCCTGCTACTGTTGAAACATGCTTGAATTGTGCTACTCGTATAAATGTTTTAACTTCCACAGGTGTTGTGACTGATAACTCTAATGAGGCTTCAACCTCTATTGCTACTAACTCTATGGATGCAGTTGAGCATAACAAGCTCAAGGAGGAGCTTGAAGAGATTAAGAGGCTTATGAGGAAAGGTCTTTGCACTGCCAACATTGGCATGTAAAACTATCAGATGATTAGAGCTGAAATGCTTAGGAGAAACAATGGCCTGAAGGGCACTGGTTACATTCCTGTCTTGAATGAAGAGAAACTGCCTGCTGTGATTTACCCATTATCTAAGAAAAATCTTGCAGCTAACTTTGAGAGACAGGCAGGTACAAATGACAACAACTTTGTTGGTCGTGAGTAGAAAAACAGTAATGTTGTGAACATTTCATCTAACCCATCTTATGTTCTGCAAAAGGATAGGAGAGGCAAGACAGTGGCTAAATATGTTGGTCTCAAGCAACTGAGAAAATGGTCACCTGTCATCTGGGTACCTAAGGCTATTGTTGCATGTGTCACTGGTACCTCAGACAGCTATGGGACTACAAGTGTCACAGGTAGCTTGCACAGTTCACTAACTCTTATGCCTAAGGTTGCAGGTGATAATCAGCCAAAGAGGATTCATATTATATCATCCATAGCTAAGGCTATGAACTCTAGGAACAAACTTGCTAATCCTATTACTGCTGTCTCTGCTTATGATAAAGTAAGAGAACCAAACTAGTTTGGGTCCCTAAGTTTCATAACTAAACTTGCAGGACACTGTCTCCAGTAGAACCGATTGGGTTGTGGACAGTGGATGTACACAACATATGACTGGAGGCAGAGAGGAGTTTGTAGAGATCACCAATGAGAATCTGCCCAGTAAATATGTGATCTATGCAGACAACTCCAAGGGAAAGGTAAATGGCACTGATAAAGTTGCCATATCTGAACATCACTTCTTATCAAATATTATACTTGTGGATCAGATAGGTTATAGTCTAATCTCTGTGTCATAGCTGTGTGACATAGGTATGAAAGTCACTTTCTATCCTGATGAGGTTATAGCCTCTAAACTATCTGATGATTCACAAGTGTTCAAAGGATGCAGGTCTGGAAAATTGTACATTGTTAATTTCAGTAAACAGCCTGCAGCAGCTCCATGGTGTCTCATGGCCAAGACCAGTGTCGGCTAGCTGTGGCACAGGTGGCTAGGACATGTGGGCATGAAGCTTCTCAACAAGCTGAGCAAGAATGACTATGTCATTGGCCTAGAAAAGGTGAAGTTTGAGAAGGACAAGTCTTGCAGTTTGTGTCAAGCTGGCAAACAAGTTGGAACTGCTCCGTGCTAGTTCAATTGAAGGAGCGGGAAAGTCAATGTCTAGATATGTCTGGTTTACAAAGTCATGTGCTTTCCCAAAAAAAAACGAAGTCAGCTGCAGAGCGGGGTTGGGATGTACTCCCTCCGTCCAGAAATGTAAGGCGTATTTTATTTGGTTAAGACAAAACTTTGACCAATAATTAATCTATTAATATGTGATTTATATGACATGTTATTGATGTCATTAGATTCATATTGAAAATTATTTACTTATGATTATGATTCTATATCACATAAAACGCATATTAATAGAGTAATTAGTGGTCAAAGTCTTGTCTTAACCAATCAAAATGCGCCTTACATTTCTGGACGGAGGGTGTAATTTAGGGTGCTCTCCTCCTAGAATATGGTGTGAACAATCATAAGAGTTTCTAAAGTATTGTTAGATATATTATGTTTTTGTACAAAACATCACGGAGAACCAAGCATGGCTTAGATAGTCAGTGGAAATAGGTGTACTCTTTGTCTATTAGGAAGCAAATTTTAAGTTTGCTCATTACATGTCTCACGAAGGTGGATTTTCTTTCAGTGATAAATGAAGTATCTGTTGATAGCATGACGCTCATGGTGATTTTGACGGTCTTTAAGTTTTTGTAAGTCCAGTTTGTGGTAGATGCTATGTATGTTTGAGCACATGGTGGTGTTCTATTGGAGCTTTAGGAGCACCTACAAAGACGTGACATCAGTTGACTCTTTGTTATGTCACACGTAGGATAATTGCTGATATAGAGGAGAGAGAATAAAATTGACTTTTTGTGAAGAGTCAGACTCTAACACCAAGTAGAGCATCTAGAGTCAATCAAATTGCCTTTGTACGCTGCTATATTTAATGTTGAATTTCGTGTAGAGTCAGTTTAAGAGATAATATCATTGTATGAGTTATTTGATAGTCGACTCTAGATGACGTACAAAATTAATGGTTAATTCTACCTTTGTGGACGCCCTAACAGCTAAATTTATTAAAAAGATTATATGGGTATCTAACTATATTCCGTACAGCACCCGCATCATCAGCATGGCAAGTGTAAACTGGCCCTGGTTTACGAAATCATGACAACACTATCCCTAGGCAAAACCCAACATCTAGTTGCTGATAGCAGCCTGTAAATGAAGTGCAAAATTAAACCAGACCCAGTATCTAGCCCAACTCAGAGAAGAAGGTGCCCGGTGGATCCGGGCCAAGAGAGCCGATATCCAGCCCAACTCACCACCAGAGAAGAAGGTGGCCGGTGGAACCAGCCCAAGAGAACTTCTCATCCCTGACTCCCTATGTGTAGCCCATCAGCACGAATCATGACACCCATCCGCGCCAACGCATCGCGCTCCTACCCACTGTCTCTATTTCACCAGACCAGACACACATATCTCACTCAGTCCAATGTAGCATTGTGTATTGTCTACGCTGCTCCGAAACACTCATTGTTCGCTCATTGATTAGGTTGTTAAATTAGGTTACTGTCTTAAAAAGTTGTTAAATTAGGTCACACGAGAGTAGGATAAATGGATAATACTACTCGGCCTCAGATCTAAGCAGCAGTAAAGCTTGTACCAAAAGTCTCGTTACCAGAGCGCACGTGAGAGAGGAGCGATGGAGCAATGCAGTGGAGGAGTTTTGTAAAAGGCAGGAGAGGGCCGGAAAGGGGGGCAGAGTAGCCATGAAAGTTGAAAAGCACACAAGCCACGCCTGTGGGGAGCAGCCGCTGCAACGGTCACTTTACCTGTGCCCACTAGTCATCACTCCCCCCACCCGCTCCCTACCAGTCACCGACTCGGCTCGTCTCCAGGACCAGCTCCCTTGCCATCTCGACCGTCTCCGGCACTAGCTAGTCGAACAATTTATTTCTCCCAAGAAACGTACCAAGAGATATTCACCGAAATGAGAGCTAGCTTCCACGAGATTCTCATTTTTGTCTCCCGTTCCATTTCTCTCTCTTGTCCACAATCCATCTATTAGCTGGTTCTTGAGGGGTTTAGTGATGGGGAAGAAGAGTGTGGTGGCCGCGATCAAGACGATGCCCCTCTTCCCATTCCTGGCAGCAGCTGAGGACTAGCTGGCGCTGTTGCACCAGTTCAGGGCTTGTTTGGTTTGTAGGGAATTGATCCCCTAGGGGAACCAATCCAGAGGGGGATTAGGTTGATCTCCCTCCTATCACCCAATCCATGTGGGGTTAAAATCTCTTCCTGCCACTCAGTCCCTTCCTGTCATATGGTTATTTGGATTGCAAGGGAATGGGACATGGATTTGTAGAGATTTTCACATTCAAGCAGACAACAACTCAGAAAATTGAAAATACGCTCACTAAGAATTATGCTCTCCGAAAAATAAGAATTATGCATCTAAAATACAAGAGTTATGCTCACACAGAAACAAGAATTGTGTGCTACGTTGTTGATTTAAGCTGAATATGAAATATACAGGCGTACACTTGATGCTATTCCTAGGAACAATCTGAGGAAAAACAAGTTCAGAGCAGAGGAACACAGGTCTTGCTTGGCATATGCTATTGCTCTATTGCTCATGTCGGGCAGCTTTAGACAGAGGGATTGACACAGAACGGAGCAGCTCCAGGGAGCTAGTGAAAGGATCGCAGGAGCCGACTAGGGGGGTGAATAGGAGGCTAGCCAAATTCAAAGAACAACTTCGTTTTATCAAGCATAAGCCTTAACAGGTAAAGAGGTTTAGCTAGCTGTGAAACAGATAGACTACTCAGGCAGCAAATGATATGAAGATTAACACGTAACTGACACACAGGTAGCTAACATAGGTGTTCTAAAACTCTAAGCAGACAGATAAAAAAGATGATTGTGAAACAGGTAACTAGCACAGATCAGAGATAAGCTATAGAGCACACAGCTAGATAACACAGGTGAAAAGAAGTATCACAGCACTAACAAACAGCACAATCAGGCAAGCAGGTAATCAAACAGTAAGTGCTGAAAGTAAACACACAGAGAGAGACACAGATAATTTTTCACTGAAGTTCCCACTCATTGCAGAGTGGTACGTCTCCGTTGGAGAAACTACTCTGAAGAGATAGCCGGCACTTGTGGTGTCTTTTTCTCTGTGTACCTGAAACTTCAGGCACGTTCCTTTGCTTGTGGAAGTCCTTTTTGCTTGGCAGCGGGTAGACTTCAGATCACCCTCACAAACGTCTGGGCCAACCCACACAAGTTTGGGTGATCACCAGCGACTCCTACACCTGTCTAGGAGTAGACACTCCAAGAGTAATAGAATTTGCAGCAACAACACTTGGAGGATCCAATGCTCTTTGCTCAAAGTTCTAACTCTCTTAAACTAACACATGAGAATTTTAGTTTCTGTTCAGGAGATGAGAGGCTTACAACGGTTGAAAATGGCTGGCAAAGGTTGAGGTCTAAGACCTCCCTTGGTCTCCTATATATAGGGTCCGCAGGCGCCTAACCGTTACACTCATGTCACGTAGGATTAAGTGAGTCACCTGTGACAGGCACCGCTGACACAGCTATCCACAACGCACAATGGTAACAAGGCTTTAGACAGACTGACACCTGTGTCACCGGTGGCCGACATAGGTGAAACCCTAACTGACGTAGACTCCCTACTCAGCCCGGTCTTGGCACATTACATGCCCTCAGCGCACACAAAAAACTCTGATGCATAACAGGAGAGAACCTCCAACAGTTTTCTGACATAGCAGACAAACCATTGCAGTGCAGTTCTCTTAGCATTTTCAAGCTCTCCCCTGGCACAGAGGTGTACCTGAGTCATAGAGCGGTTGTTCACCTGTGACACAGCTGTGCCACACAGGTAACTATGGCTCTAGGGTTTAGGAAACTAGCACAGCAGCATACTAGCACAACCCAGTTTCACACTTGTGCAAAACTATTGTTACAGGGCCACTGACCTCAAGGCGTTAGTGCTACTGTCTAACACTCTGAGCATTGAGCATAAGAACTTCCAAAAGTAATTACAACTTCATCCCTCTTGGTAGTATAGGTGTTTCCTAAGGACTCAAGAAAACTAGCAAATCTAGGCTTCAGCTTTCACCAACTGTAGTCAAAGCTCTTGACGCAGCAAGAAACCATCACCTTGCTTGCAACTCCTAGCACAGCACCGGCTTCTTCACAACTGTGGCACAACTGCCTAGCACAGCTATCTCCTTGTCTTGGAAAAACACATTTGTACTTTAGTGGTCATCCTTTCATAGATGAAACCTGTTCCTGGAACATAATTTTCCTGCTTACGCTCAATGTAAATATTAGATCCCAGTTTGGGTTGCCATTAACCATCAAAACCATTTAGGGGCCTAGATGCTCTTTCAATCTCCCTCCTTTTTGGTGGTTAGTGGCAACCCATTCAACATTATCAATTAAAGATATGAATGAGTAGGACACATGCAAGTTGTTAGAATATACTCTCCCTGAAGCTGTGCATAAAAGATTTGCTTTGGAATGCAAATGCACAGATTTGAATTGTAAACATGAGTAGTATTTTCTCACAACTTGCACTTCATTAATTCAGAAAGTTAAATGAATCATGAGTAATAAACTGAACTAAGCTGATAATGATGCAGTTTTAAATTTTCTTTTAAAGCATGTTCAGAGCACAAAGAAGGATTAGCATAAGTCAGATCAGAGAAAAAACCAACCACACATATCAATACATGATCATGATAGAATAACATAGCTTAGAACATAAATTAAACTGCATAAGAAATTGAAACAGGAAAAACAAGTCTTAATGTGATCAAGACATAAGAAATTGAAACAGGAAAAACAAATCTTGATACATAACACAACACTACTCTGCTCCCCTAAAGCCACTCACTCCCCCTACAGCTAAGCTTTTCTCCTCCTTTGACACTAAAACACCAGAAAGGGGTAAGGGAAGAAGAAACCTCATGTCAGCTTAGACTTCAAGAGCTGGAGAACCTCTGTGACCTACTGCTGCAAGGAATCTACTTTGATATGCAGGCCCTTCAGTTCTCTGCACAAAGCAGCAAACTGAATAGGCATGACTTTGTTCTGATAGGCTCTGGTAGCTTCTTGAGTCATCATGGAGGAGGAGAGGGTGCCATCTTCTGCTACCTGTGTCACAGATACAAGCTCGGCTGGGTCATTTGCAGGATCACCAGTTATGACACTGGTGGGCAGTTGGCGAGGAGGAGCCTGAGGCTGAGAAGCTGGATCTTGAGAGGCTGATGGACCAGCTATGTCACCAGTGGGTGGCACAGGTGAATCACTTGAATCATCAAAGAGTGCTGGCACAACCATCTCATCAGGGTGATCATCAGCCTGAGGTCTGTGCTAGGTTTTGGCTGTCTTCACTGTGATATCAAAAGTTGACTCTGGAAGACCTGCTCTCTGAGGATCATATACATGATGTATGACTCATACCTCAGCTTAGCCTTCTTGTCTTCTGAACAGCATCTATTTCATGAAAGATGTACCTTGCCACATCAAAATACTGGTTCTTGGCAATATGCACTAACACCTGCCACACTGGATTGTATACTGCATCTGTGTTGCCTCCCTTTGGCTGAAGGGTGACATGAGAATCTTTACCAAGTGCTTGGCAGTGATGGTGATGCCTTTGAAGTACACATGATCTGAAGGGGCATTGGCAGGGAATGTGAAGTTCCTTGGATAGAACTTTCTTCTTTCAGCATTGGAAACTGGCTCTAATTTGAATAAGTTAGGCATTCCTGGCTCCACAAGTGCACTGAACAGGCTATTGAACTCTGGAGCTGTAATGGATAGCAATTGTCCTCTAGTTCTCCAGAGCATGACATCTTGATTTTCTTGTTCTACCCACACAGTGGCATAGAACTCCCTGATGATCTCTAGGTCATAGCCTTGTTGTAGATTGCATAAAAACTCAAGCCCTAAGGTTTGGATCAGAGATGGTAAAACCCTCAGTCTTGGATCACTCAAGGCAGACCAATCAATGGCCTTGCAATCTATATATCCTTTGGAGGATAGGATCTCATGATACACCCCTCATTGTGAAATCTGGGGTCTGTACAGTCTAATTCCAAGAACTCCTTATCCTCACTAAAATATGGGCAGGTAGACCTCATCCTGATGAAAGCACTAGGGCTCATTGAGGCAATCCTGCTCTTTGATTTTCTTGGGTCACACTTGGGGAGCTTCATAGCTGTAGCCCTTGGAATGAACTTCATCTGATTGACCTCTGTCCCCAGAGCATGAGAGAACATATAGGCTCCCTTCTAGACGGCTTCGGCTTGTGCATAAGCCGGCTTAAGCTTAATGGTGTGGGGAAGCTGCGGTGTGGGAAAGCCTGATAAGCTCCACCATCCCCTTTTAGTCGGCTTCTGAAATTTGAGCTTATTGTATGTGATGGATGGTGTAAAGTCTGTATTACCCCTAACTTTATTATTGATATCATCCATAAACACTTGCATACATACATCTCAATTTCATTTCCATTTTAATTACCATATAGTGTTAAAGAAAATAAGTTAAGATGCTGCCTGACATGTTGCTTCAATTCACATGTAAGATCAAATAGCCTTGACATGCATCATTGTATACACAAATTTTTTTCACAACCAAACAATCAGAAGGAGTTGTCATTTAGTAATAGCAAAGTGTATTTTTCATATAAAACTGAAAATTTCTTGTTCCATACATAAGAAATTGATCGAGCTAATGTGCTGTGATAAGAAATTGCTCATCAATTTTCCACTAAACATTGTCAGTGCATATCGATTTTTGACACATATTAACATGCATTAGACCACAGTAGTGCATTATTCAAAATTTTCTCGCACCCAAACATGCAACCGAACTATGGCTATTGCTAACTAAAAGATTTGCAATCTATTTTTCAATCTATTCATCTGTTCATCTCTTCAATAGTAGCAACAAGCAGTTGAGAAAAACGCAATTGGGGAGAAGATCTGTGGCCATGCTTCTTTTCCTGCCTCGTGTGGATCTCGCCGCTGTCGGGGCCGGCGGGGCGAGGCAGAGGGTGGCGGCGGCGGTAGTGGAGGGCGTGGGGAGGCGGCGGGATGGGCGGGTCCGACGTGACGACGCCAGATCTGGGCAAGGACGGCAGCGGCGGATGTGGGCGAGGGCAGCGACGGGGAGGGGGATCTGGGCGAAGGCGGTTGAGGGGCGGCGGAAGATAGCTGAGAGGCGGCACGTGGCGGGGGAGGAGTCGGGAGGTGGGGGAGGCGGCAAAGGCGACGGGAGCGGGGGAGGTGGGGATGCGGGGAAGGCGGGGGGTGGCAGAGACGGGGGAGGCGGCAGAGGTGGGGAGTTGTGGGGAGGAGGCGGGGAAGCGGGGGAGGTGGCGGAGCGGCGGAGGCGGCAGAGCGGGGGAGGCGGGGAGGCGGCGGAGCGGCAGAGACGGGGGAGGAGGCGGAGCGGCGGAGGCTGGGGGAGACGGCGGAGGCAGGGAGACGGGGAGGCGGGGGAGGAGGCGGAGCGGCGGAGGCCAGGAGGTGGGGGGCTGTGGGATCTAAAGGGGAGGGGGGGCGCTACGGGAGACGACGCTAGGGGGAGGAGAGGGTGCAGGTGAAAGAGCATCTAGGCCCTAATTTGGTTTTGATGGTTAATGGCAACCTAAACTGGAATCTAATGTTACATTTGAGTGTAAGCAGATCTTACAGGTTCCATGATGAAGGGCTATCCAGAGAAGGATGGCCACCAAAAAGGTACATGGTGGGTTCAAGGACAAAGAGATGGCTGTGCTAGGCAGCTGTGTCACAGCTGAGAAGAAGCCGGTGCTGTGCAGGGAGATGCAAGCAAGGTGATGGTGGCTTGATGCGTCAAGGGCCGTGACTTCAGTTGGTGGCAGGTGAAACCTAGATTTGCTAGTTTCTTTGAGTCCATAGGAACCACCCGTACTATCAAGAGGGATGAAATAGTAGCAGTTGTCTAAGGGAACCTTGCTCATTGCTCAGAGTGTTGGTCAAGGGGGTTGGTGCTTTGAGGCCAATTGCCCTGTGTCAATAGCTTTGCACAAAAGTATGTAGCTGTGTGAAAACCCTAGAGCCTTAGGCACCTGTGTGACACAGCTATGTCACAGGTGGTCTTTTGCTCTATGACTCAGGTACACCTCTGTACCGGGAGAGAGCTTGTAAAAGCTAAGGGAACTGCTCTGCGATAGGGTCTGCTGTGTCAGGGGTCTGTCGGAGGTTCTCTCCTTTTCAGGTAGCTTAGGTAGAGTATGCTGAGGGCATGTAGTGTGCCAGGACCGGGCTGAGTAGTGCTGCTATCAGCTGAGGGTTCACCTGTGTGTGCCGCCGGTGACACAGGTGTCGGTCTGCCTGAGCCGGGTACAGTTGGGCGTAGGGTGTAGCTGTGTCACCGGTAGTTGACATCGGTGGCTCACTTAATCCTACGTGGCAACAGGGTAACGGTCAGGTGCCTGTGGACCCTATATATAGGGGACCAGGGGAGGACTCTGTCCTCAACCTTGCTCAAATCAGTGATTCACATACGACCGTTGTAAAGCCTCCAACCACTCCACAAGAGCCAAGCGCCTAAGGGTTAGTTCGAGTGGGTTTGTGAGCTAGAGCACGAGCAAAGGTTCCTCCAAGAGATTGCTGCTGGATCATCTGTTACTCTTGGAGTTTGTCTGCTCCTAGACGGGTGTAGGAGTTGCTGGTATCACCCAAGCTTGTGTGGGCTGAACCAGTAGTTTGTGAAGGTGCTCTGAGGTCTACCTGCTGCAAGGCAAAAGGATCTCCACAAGCAAAAGGAAGAGTCCTGAAAGATCAGGTACTCGGAGAACAAGCACGATTCAGTGCTGGCCAACTCTTAGGAGTGGTCTCTCCAACGGAGACGTACCTTCTCTGCAAAGAGTTGGGAACTTCGGTGAAAATCCTCTGAGTCTCCTTTACTTCCTGTATTGCATGCATATCTGCTCATACTTACCTGCTTGTGTCTCTTAGACTTGATCTGCTAAGCTTACCTTTTCACCTGTGCTAGATCACCTTTATACCTGTGTGTGATCATCTGTTACTCAGCTGTTTCATTCACTTGTATTCACCTGTGCTAGCACCTGTGTCACAGTTAGCCTAAGTAGAGCACCTGTGTCAGGTTATCTCTTCACCTGTGTCTTTCACCTGTGTGACAGCTGTGTGTTAATTTACACATAGTTTTCATCTGTGTCACTCACCTGTGTCACAGCTGTCCACTATTAACTTGTGAAGTTAATCTGATAACTTAAACAGAAGATTAAAAGGGGAAATTTTATAAGCCAACTATACATGAAATCTAAGGGGCTTAACCCCACAGCTAGTTAGAAGCTTTGCCTTCTAGAGGGCTTATGGCTTCTTGGGGCCATAAGCTGCTCCATAAGCCCTCTATAAGGGGGCCATAGTGATACTTAGATTCCAGATCTCTCACCCTCTGAGTGACTAGGTGAGCTTTCTTCTTGTTCTGCCTCCTCCTCAAGTTCATTATCTGATTCTGCACTGGAAGATGAGCCCTCAGCTTGATAATCTTCATCAGAGTCAGCTCTGGATTCTCTTGTCCTTGGAGTAGTTACTGATACACCTTTGCCATCATCTGATGAGCTTTCTGAGCTCTCTTCTTTTTGTCTCAATCTTTCCCTTTCTTGAACAGAATCAGAAATGATGATCTCTCTGTTTGATTCTTCCGGATCAGACCACTTGAGACCACTATCTTCTTTGTTAGAACCTAAAGACATCTGAAGAAACGAGATAGATAATGAAGAATAAAGGAAAGGGGTGCTCCTAAATGCAGAAGATAGTAGCTGTGTGGGCCACTTGTGTGAGGTCAAGGTGACATAGGTGAGGACTTGGAACCAAACTAAAGTCTCTGCCCTTGGAATAGGCGTGCCTGTGTGACAGGTGAGACCCTAGCGGTGACACAGCTACATGCAGAGGCGGACGACAGATTCATGAAAACTAGGTTTTAACGAAGTTTTGCCGCTAGGTTTCGAGGTAGATGAATCTAGGAATCTAAACAAAGGCTAAACCAACCCCAAATAAGGACAATGCACTACTGAAATAAGCTCACGAGCGATTGCACCGACAAGAAACTAGGTTGAACGTAAAGAAGGGTTGGCTGAAGCTTACTTTAATTGAAAACTCAGCAAAGCACAGATGAATCAATGCCTGAGTGCCTTGGAAAGCTTCTCTGACGAGTTGAAAAACTTTCGAGGGTCAGAAGATACGATCTCGACGAAAACACGAGAATTGAGCACTCAGTGGAAGTTTGGGGTTTTTGTGCTCGAACAGGGTTTCAGGGGAAACGCGATGTTGCTTTATATAGGCCAAAGGGTTATAACATGACTGTGTCACAGCTGGGTGGATGACCTGTGACACAGGTGAGTGAAAAGAGTCCTTATGACCTACGGAGTTCAAAAGAATTCACCTGAGACACAGGTGGATGACTCAGGTGACAAGTTTTTCATCTGGAACACCAAGATAGAGAGAATTTGATAAGAGAGAAAGCACAAGAAACTAAAAGAGAGTCCTAGTAAATCTTCCCAATGCCAGTTTGCCAAAAACTCAACAGGGCAAAGCAAAAACTGACAAGAGTTGATTTGGAAAAACCACGACACAAGAAAAAGAAATGAGCATAGAAGATAGGCACAAACATCTTACCAAAAACACTCTAAGCACAGAACACACCTGTGACACAGGTGGGAAACGTAGATGAAAACACAAACAGAGAAACAACATAAACATATGAGCTAGACACCAAGCCAAACCTTTTATTGCAAGTTTGAGACATCAATGATATTCAACTCACTCCTCAGGGTACAGAACCTAGTCTCATCTAAAGGCTTGGTGAAGATATCGGCAAGTTGTCTGTCTGTCCTCACATGACACAGCTGGATGTCTCCTTTCTCCACATGGTCTCTCAGAAAGTGGTGCCTCACTTCTATGTGTTTTGATCTCTGGTGGTGAACTAGGGTTGTTGGCTAACTTGATGGCACTTTCATTGTCACAGAAGAGGGGTACTTGACTAAAAGACACGTTGAAGTCTTTCAAGGTCTGCCTCATCCATAGCAATTGAGCACAACAACTACCAGCAGCTATGTATTCAGCTTCTGCAGTGGAAAGGACTACATAATTTTGCTTCTTGGAGGACCAGGACACCAGAGAGTGCCCTAGAAACTGACAGGTACCAGAGGTGCTTTTTCTGTCAACCTTACACCCTGCATAGTCACTATCTGAATAGCCAACTAGCTCAAAGTTTGCACTCTTAGGATACCACAGCCCAAACCCTGAAGTTTGAATTAAATATCTCAGAATCCTGCGTACTGCCACTCTGTGACAGTCCTTAGGATTAGCTTGGAATCTAGCACACATGCACACACTTAACATGATATCTGGCCTAGATGCACACAAGTATAGCAAAGAACCTATCATGCACCTAAACTCTTTCTGATCAACAGATTTACCTTCAATGTTTAAGTCCAGATGACCATTAGTTTGCATGGGAGTGTGAATAGGCTTTGCATCCTTCATGCCAAAACTTGGTGATGATGTCCTTGGTGAACTTTTCTTGTGAGATAAAAGTCCCTTCCTTGAGTTGCTTGATTTGGAGTCCTAGGAAGTACTTGAGCTCTCCATCCAAAGACATCTCAAACCTCTGGGTCATCATCTTGCTAAACTCATCACTCATTGAACGGTTAGTACTACCAAATATTATGTCATCGACATAAATTTGGCACACAAATAAGTCCTTTCTATTTTTCTTAGTGAATAGAGTTGTGTCTACTAAGCCCATCATAAAATTATTTTTGATCAGAAAATCTTTCAGTGTATCATACCATGCTCTAGGTGCTTGTTTCGGACCATAAAGTGCTTTGTGCAATTTGTAGACATGGTGTGGTTTCTTAGCATCTTCAAAACCAGGTGGTTGCTCAACATAGACTAATTCAGAAAGTTTACCATTCAAGAAGGCAGACTTCACATCCATCTGATATAGCTTGATGTTATGATGTGCAGCATAAGCAAGTAGAATTCTGATTGCTTCTAGTCTTGCCACATGTGCAAAAGTTTCACCAAAATCCAGACCTTCAACTTGAGTGAAGCCTTGAGCAACTAATCTGGCCTTGTTCCTCGCCACCAGTCCATTTGCATCTGGCTTGTTCCTGAAGACCCATTTTGTTCCAATGACATTATGGTCTTGAGGCCTTTCCACCAGGGACCAGACTTGATTTCTTTCAAACTGGTTCAGCTCTTCATGCATGGCATTTACCCAATCAGCATCCTTGAGAGCTTCATTGACATTCCTGGGTTCAACACTGGAGACAAAAGAGTAATGTTCATAGAAATTTGCAATACGAGAACGAGTAGTCACTCCCCTATGAATGGCACCAATGATTTGGTCTACAGGGTGATCTTTATGCAGCCTACTGATCACAAGGGGTTCAGGGGTGAACCACCTGTGTCACAGCTGTTGGTGTTGCATGTGACACAGCCGGTTCTTCCTGCGACACAGCTGGCTGAGACAGGTCCTCTACATCCAGTTGATCATTGGCTGGGTTGTACTCGAACTCAATGTCTTGCTCTCCAGTGTCTTCACACAGTGGTGGAGCAGGTGGTTCATGATCACTTGGTGAAGCAGGTCCCTCCTTGACAGTAGGACTGATCTCACCAGTGGATTTCTTGAGAATGTCCTTGCTCCCTACATCATTAGCAACTTGCTCTCCTTGAGAGCCATAAGATTCATCAAAGTCCACATCTATAGATTCTTCAACAACCTTTGTGGAGGTGTTAAAAACCCTATAGGCGTGGGAGTTAGTGGCATAACCAAGAAAGATCCCAACATCAGATTTAGTTATTGTTTTGTGTCATGAGCATCTCATGACATCATTTCTATTAAATTGTAGGGATATTAAGACCATAAGAAGTGATGAAAATGTCAAATAAAAGCTTATACATTAATAGATGTCCTTAAAAATTTCTTGAATCGATCTTAATCATCCTTCTATATTGGAGGATGGATCCTGAACATTTATAGGAATAATGGTGGAATTTAAAATATCAAAATTTATGCAAAACATTAATTAATAAAAAAAGGAAGATCAAAGATCTATTAAACAAAGAGATTTTCAAATATTTTAATCTCTTCATAAATGTTATATAAGCTCAATATAATATTTCTGAGCCCTTGAAATTTTCCCAGTGTTTTGGGATAAATTTATAACATAGCTGTAGTTCAAACCCAGAAAAGAGTGTCAAAACTAGAATTAAAAATTAACTAAAAAAACAGTTAATAAAGTTGCCCTAGAAATATTCCCTGGTATCTTTGTAAAAATTTACAATTTTTTTGAATCAAGTTTGGTTTGAATTCAAAAATGAAACCAAAATTTGAAAGTCAAAACCGCATATAAAAGAAAAAGGAAAAACAATCTAAACCTCGAACAAGCTGAAACCAGCTCAGTGGACAGCACCACGATCGCTAGTGATGAGACGTTGATAGGTGGGACCTTCCTGCCACATGTCAACAGCGCGATAGGCCTCCTCAACTTGCTCCACTTCACCATCTTGACCGTGGCACCACAATTTGTGCACCAAGAGCATCGCCACCGATCTCGAAGCCGATCTTGGCCATCCATCCCCTCTTCAATTTCGGCCACCATTGTCCCTCTTATCCTCAATTAACTGCGCAGTCAAGTTCCTTTCACCATTACGGTATGTACCATGAAAGTCTCACCCTCTGTCTTCCTATCATTTTCTCAGAATATGCCTTGCACCAGGGGTGTCACCACTGATCTCAAAGCCGATCTCGACGGTCCATCCCCATTTCAATTTCGGCCACCACCTCCCTCTTATCCTCAATTGATAGCGCAGTTAAGTTCCTTTTGCCATTACCATATCTACTATGCAAGTCTGATCCTGTCTTCCTGTCATTTGCTTGGAATATGTGCGACATCTGATGTTGTGCAGAGCACTGCCACTCATGTTTCAGCCACCACAGAGCTCTCATTGGTTCACCACTTGACCGACAAGCTTCGTTGTGGTCCCCTACGTTTGTTCCACTGGTTAATAGGTCTCGACGAGCCCTGGAACACCAGATCTACCATTGTCTTCTTCCTCTTTGGCCGAGCTCTGCGCCGCTGTTGAGCTTTGCTTCCGGTAAGCCCTAACCATTTTTGCCCAGTTCCTTTGCCTTCTAGCATACTTCTAACCCCTCTCCTACCATCGACGAGACCCAGAGCACCTGATGTGCTATCGCCTTACACACATGTTGGTCCTAAAACCCACCATACTGTGAATGCGTGCCTCACTGGCATGCGCGCGCAAGCTCACCGGTGTTCAGCCGCCACTAAGAACTGACTGGTCAGTCCCACCTGTCAGAACGGTTAACCATTAACCGTTCAGGTTTAAACCGTAATTATGACATGTGGGCCTTGCCCTTTTAAATCTTAAAAACCAGTAACATAACCCCTAGTGTCACTGACATGCGGGTCAGGTTTAATTAACATGTGGTTAAATCACTTAAGTGAAGATGAGTCACTGACATGTGGGCCCAGTGGCCAATTTTACCGGTCAGAGGTGACTTGTGTTCCTTTGACCACTGGCCCCACCTGTCACAAACTGTGGGTAAATCACAGTGAATATTAAAATGATTCTCCGTTAGTTTTAAATAAAAAAATTGAATAACTAGAATTACAGAAAACCTTTTCATAGGGTTTTAACTCAGAACAATCATAAATAATTTCATATTACATCAGAAAAATATCAATAATATACTAAAATTTTAAAAATGAATATTGTCTGTTCATTCCATTTTCATGCATGTTTGCATCATAGTTTGAATAAAATTAATAAAAATGTGAATCTAGTTGTTTCCCTCTTGCTAGAGATTCTTCGGAATGCTTTATCTTCAGCATTCGAGATGTGATTAACTTGATTCCACTTGCATTAGTCTTCATTCTAGTAGTACTATGCCATACCATGCACCTCATACCATAATCATGCGGATGAATTTTCATAGTAGTAAATATCATTTGTCTTCTTTTCTGATGTTTCTGCTTCTTCATGGTAGATCCAGAAGGTCATCTAGTAAGTGACCAAGACTATGAGTGGTACCCTCCTCCCGAGAAGCAAGGCAAGCAGCCCATCCTTTGACCATATTAACAATCCTAAATATTTCCAAACTTACTATTTGTGTTCAACTTGGTTATTGCATGTGATCAACTACTACTTTCGCTTAGTTAGCTATAATTTTATCATGTGCATAATCCTTCCTTATAACCTAAATACCGTGTCAATCACTTTCATCCTAATATGATTAATTGTTAGTCTTGTTTGTAGTAACCCATGGTTCTACCATGCTATCTTATTCTTAGTCATGCTTAGATTTGTCGGGTCATAATCCTTCGTATGGTCCGATGGATCAGGGTAAGTGTAAGTGAATCACATGTAGTGATAGTGGTAGACTATTGGGAAGTAATTAAAGAACTTGACTAATAATCATTGGGCTTAAGCGAGAGGCCATGGTTGGGAACACAGTGGGTTTTCTCATTTTCTTGCAAGACCGATTTTTAATGTACATTGACCCAAGATTTGCGTACTTCCACACAAGTGGTATAAAGGAACCACTCATGACTTACTAATTCTCCTACACTTAGCATATGAGCTGCATAGCTCACAGTTTCCATTTGTTGTGTTTGTGTAAAATGAAGTGGCGTGATTGTCTTAATATAGGAGTAAGGGGACACACAGTCATGACTCAGTAATTTGCCTAGACTTTGCATATGAGCTGTATAGTTTGCTATTTGACACACAGTCATGACTCAGTAATTTGCCTAGACTTTGCATATGAGCTGTATAGTTTGCTATTTCCATTTGCTGTGTGTGTCTAAAATAAAGAGGTTGTCTCAATATAGGAGTAAAGGGACACATAATCTTGGGAAGGCTAAGGATGTACCACCTGCTACAACCTATGGGACCGTGTCAGAGTTAACGGCCAAACTGGTGTACACGGACTAGCTCGTATGGGTGGCTCAGAGCTAAGTCAAAAGCATTGTAATAGTCATGCTCAATCACCCTCCACCAGTACACCTCGTGAAGTGTACCAATTGCATGGAATTAGGGGTCAATAGATAAGTGTAGGTAATGATATACCCCCTTTAGGGATAAAAAAATTCAAATAGCTACGTCTGCGGTTATGGACAACTTGGTGATTAACTATATCGAATTAGAATTCATTATATTAAGCTGTCAACTATGATCATTGATGTGAAGTGACTCTCTAGCTAAGCACTTGGGAACTATATCACTCTACTCCAGCCGTGCATTAATTTCCCAGGACGAGGTCGATCGGGGTTGATGTTCCGGTTGAGTTAGGTAAGAGTGTGGAGTCTATATGACTCTACTCCAGCTGACACATGTATTTGCCGGCTGTCCAGGTTGGGTTGACATCTCAGGCTCTCCGAAGCCATATTACTCTAATCGGGTCGAAGTATTTATACACCGATTATTGAGAAAGGGTTGAGTCTCAACTTATACAATGCTTACACTTGAAGTTTTACATATTAAATTCCTTGTTCTAAAATGAATAATGTCGCTAAATCTTCAATACATGGATCACTATGGCTAACTCCAAGTCACACATGGGCTTGTTTTCTTTATGAGGTCTCAATTGGCGTGACACATAAGCAACTACTTTGCCATCGTGCGTCAACACACAACCCAGTCCTTGACATGATGCATCGCAATATAAGTCAAAATTCTTGCTCATATCTAGCAATACTAAAACTGGAGTTGAAGTTAATCTTTTCTCCAATTACCGAAAACTCTGATCACATTCTGAGGTCCATTTAAACTTTTTTCCTTCTTTAATAATTGTTTCAATGGTTGGGCCAATATAGAAAATCCATCTATAAACCGTCTATATTAACCGGCCATCCCAAGAAAACTTCCTACTTGAGTAACAGACTTAGATCTTTACCAATCCAGCACTTCTGAGAAAATACTCAGATCAACAACAACTTCGGATATATAGGCAAAACATGTCCCAAGAATGATACCTCCTTGAGCCAAAACTCTCACTTACTGAACTTGGTGTACAACTGATGTTCCCTGAGCTTCTACAGGATAGCTCGCAAATGCTCCTCATGTTCTGCTTCACTCTTTGAATAAACCAGAATGTCATCAATGAAAACAAGCATGAACTTATCCAAGTATTCCATGAACACCTTGTTCATCATATTCATGAAATAGGTTGGAGCATTAGTTAAGCCAAAAGACATGAAGTTTTATTCATATAGCCCATAATGTGTAGTGAACGTGGTCTTGGGAATGTCCTCATTCCAAATCTTTATCTGATAATAGCCAGAGCAAACATCAACGTTAGAGAAAACCTTGGCTCCTTCTAACTATTCAAACAGATCATTAATTCCTAGCAAAGGATACTTATTCTAATGGTCGCTTCATTAAGCAGGCGATAATCCATGCACATCTGTTTAGTTTCATCTTTCTTCTTCACAAGAATTGCAGGGGCTCCCCAGGGTGAAGTGCTTGGACTCACATATCCTTTCGCTTCCAATTTCTCAATATGTTTCTTCACTTCATGTAACTCCTTGTTGGCCATACGATAAGGTTGTTTGAAAATCGGCGCTGTTCCAGGCACTAACTCTATCAAGAACTTGATGTTACGGTCCAGCGACATTCTAGATAGATCATTTGGAAACACATCTGTACACTCATAAACACTATTTAGCTTCACATCTCCATCTTGTAGTGGAATTGATATAAACTCTACTTGTTCTCCTTTCTCATTGGTGAGCTATACTTTCATATTGGCACTATCCAACTCGGCCTTGTGTGCTACTAAGCAATCCATACCAAGGATCACATCTAAGGATGGGGCACCCAAGATGATGAGGTTTGCTAGAAACTTTACCCCACCAATATTTATGGAAACTCCCTTATAACCTTGATTAGTACAGATAGTGGCTCTCGGCATAAAAACTCGTCAAGTATGTTTAAGAGAAACCACTTCCAAACCATGCTTGAAAACAATCCAAAAGAAATGAACGCATGCGAAGCTCTAGAATAAAATAAAACAATTGCAGAGACTGAGTTGACTAGGAACTTACCTAGCACAACATCTGATGTAGCTTGAGCTTCTTCAGCGGTGACATGGTTCACCCTTTCCTAGAATTGATACTAAGATGGATGATTTTTCTGAACAACGCTACATGGTTTCCCTAGTTGTTACTTGCTGTAGTAGATTTAAATTGAATGGCACTAGTGTCATAGGCTTCTTGGAGGTATGATGGTTAGCTTAGTGTCCATTTTTTCCACACTTGTGACACTTGATATGAGGGAATTGTCCTTCCCTAGGAGTCTGGACTCAGTATTATGAGATAGGGATTGGAGACATTTTTCCGAGTAGGCTGAGCTTGTGGGTGATAATTTGCTTGATACTACAGACAAGAGTACTGTGCAGGCTGCCCTCGTTTTCAGCCTTGTTGATACTGCCCTGAACCTTGGGAAACTTGTTTACGCTTGAGATTCTCATCTACTTCCTTGCATTTGCTTTCCAGCAAAATAGCCTTGTTCACGACACACTGAAAATCCGAGAAGTCATGTGAAAACAGCTGAATTTGTAGTCCATCATTCAATCCCTTAAGAAAACACTACTACCTCTTAGCATCCATAGTAATTTCCTAAGGTGCATAGCGAGCAAGTTGAGTGAACATCATGAGGTATTCACTCACTATCATCCCTTCTTGAGAAAGCATATGAAATTCTGCCTTCTTAAGTTCTATCTATCCATCTAGCACATGATAACAATGGAACTTGTCAGAAAATTCCAACCACATGATCAGCTATGGGTTACCCTGAGTAGCACAATAAATTTCCCACCAATCAGAAGCATTCACCTAGAGTTGTTGTGCAACAAAGAGCAGCTTCTCCCGATTAGTACACTAGTTGTTATCCAACTTCTTCTCCATAATGTGCAGTCTGTCATCAATGTCCAAAGGCAATCCATCTCCATTAAAGACCGGAGGGTGGGTCCTCATAAATTTTGACAAACGAGAGGACTGATGGGCTTGCTATCCCTGGGCTAAACCTTGAACTTGTTGATTCATCAAATATTGCAACATTTTGATTTTGCAGCAGCTGATGAAAATCTTCTGGATCAAAAGGATGAGCTCCTGGCTTCAACTCCGGTGGTTGTGCCATTCTGGCCATTGGTGCTGTCCCGATGAGTCCGAATTGTCTGGTAGCACAAGCATCGATTAGAGAAGAGGGAATAAGCATAAGATGAGTTGGTACAGATACTACCCAAGTTTGAAAGTTACATTCTGAAAGGAATCATAAAGATTGCAAATAAAGATACATAAGATTCAAATTACTCATTGTATTAAAATCAAAAGGTCCTGGTATGGTTGCACAACAAACGTAGAAAATTATGCAATTCACACCCACACTCCTAAGGATAGTTAGGTCCTAATAACGACCAGGCTCGAACTAATGGTTTACACAAGATGCGACTTGAACAAGTGTGTCTCAACATAGCCTACAGTGAAACCTAGTTCTCAAACTCCATCTCTTTAGGGTCTTCTTCTTCATCTGACCGGACAACAATAGGGTTTGCCGCTGTAGTCTTGGCATGGCCTCTGAGCTAGTGGTGCGTCATCTTCCTTCTGGATTGATTTGAACTGAGCCAAGTACTTTCTTTTGTTTCTAGTGCAACGGGGAAGAGGGCAAAGTCCATCAACTCTAGATTGACGATCTTTATTCTTGGTCTTGTAGTACTCCACTTGACTCTGCAAACCGTGGATACGCTCATATAGTTCATCCATGGTAGCATTTGTGATATGGGCATTGTTCAATCAACTTAGCCATCTTGGTGATGGCTGGGCCTTCTTCTCCTTCAGTTATGGCAAAGGTGGCTCTGGTCCCAATAGGATTGGCACGAGGATAGTAGTGATACAGTGAATTCTTCATCACTTCCCCTGTGCAGCTTCATGTAATACTTGAGGGCGAGGCAGCACACTTCCTATAGAGCCTCATGGTTGGAAGAATGGTGGGTAGTCAAAATCATCTCCATGTTGGCCTTGGTGTCCTTCCTAGCATATACCACTAGCCTTCTGAACCTTCCCTTGTACTTAACCATGACTATCCAGTTGGTGATTTGACAAACCGGGAGTGGGTACCATCCAAGCCACTGTAGCATGTCCCAAAGCAACTCTCCATGGGCACCATGCATCTTGACATAGGAGATCGACCAAAAAGTAATTAAAATTCAGCAAGGATCCAACTTGAGTAAAAACAATACTCAAAACAATTAAAAGAGAAGGAAGAAGAAAAGGGCAAGAAGAACGAAGTGACTTAATATTTGTCTTGTCAAATTTTAAATTTTAGAAAATACATTTTGAAAATCGAGCATTCTAACTAGGGCTTGCCTACAGTTAACAAGGCTCTGACACCAAACTCTGTCAGACCCAAATATGAAAATCCAAACCTTTGTGTATACTGCATTATTCCAGGATCAAGCTAGTGCAAACAAGATACAAAGATGATAACCATAACCGTACTCGAACTAACAAGTAGCATAATAGTTTAGATATAGAAAACATAAGTTCAACTTATGACAGAATTTTACAAAAGTTCACTGCAGCGGAAGAACTAGACTAAGGCATCTGATTGGGACACGCACCCTAGAGCTCTCCAAGGTAATCTTCTTCACGGAAAAGATTAGAAGCTCCATCCTTTGTATGATTGGTTATAGCAAGGGTGAGTACATGACATACTCCGCAATCACCAGGGAGGTGTAACAAATGTAAATGATTCAAAGGTTTCGAAGAAAAGGGTAGTAAGGTTCTTTTGCAGAAAGTGAACAAGTAATTGTAATACAGTAGATAAGTTTGTAAAAACAACATTGGTCAAATACTAGCCATCAACCAACACGTAACTTATCCCAAACAACCTGGAAGTAATTAGTTTAGAAGAAAGGTAGCATAACTACCAAAAGTAACTACCAATAATACCAAAAAAATATCTTAAAGAGTAATACATATGATCAACATAAGTGGCTACTACCCAATGCTTACTAGATTGAGCTTGTTCATAATGGTGAACACGCTTAATCGATTAGTTTTGATACTTTGCAGAGGTTGTACAACTTTACTCACAAGATGTGATGTATCTCTTTTCTCGGTACTCGCTCTGGTTTACCAATCAAGAGTTACAACATGGCTTTTACAAATACTTTCTCATGATACCAACCCCTACAAATCTTTCCATCAACAGGACCGTCCCATACTAGTACTTGCGGTTGCATTGTTAAGGCTCAAACAAGGTTACAAAGTTATTTCCTTAAGTCAACATCGATCGAGACATTCCACAACCCATAAGTAAGGATAAAAAGGTAAATTTCTCACAAACAGCTCTTCATTGCTGAGCAAAAAGAAAAGTACTTATGAAGAACCCTTTGTCGCTGAGGACCAACCAACTTTACAAATTCTCACCCGAGTCTGGTTCTTATCAAATTAACCAAAAATTCACCATCACAGGACCTAAGAGATACCATCCCTTCGATGCTCTCAAAGCTAACGGTTACAAGGGTTCACCATCCTATGTTTTAGGTATGGAAGTAACAAGGAAACAGTTGCATATAAGCGAACATAGTAATAACAAGCATTAGGCTTACTACCTCACTAACACTTGCTACACTAATGCTTACAATAACTCAGAAGAACATCCAAATAAGAAGCAATAACTCCAAATAAAATTAGATAAAATCAAAGCTATGTAAGAAGAATATAGAAATATATAGATCGAAGTGGTGGGGCGGTGGAAGAGGATTGGGTGGATTTGGAACAACGAGGAAGGAACTAGGGTTCCGAAAAGATTGGGGTTTGAGGTGACAAAGGTCGGTCGAACTAGGGTTTAGCTATACTTAGGTAGATGGTGCTACAGGTAGGTGTTAAACTACTCTACAAGACTGCTGAGGTGGCACGAGATGACGAAATTAGGTTTGGATCAATGAACGGAAAGATACGGGCACAACAGTCATGCCACGGAGTTGTCATGAGGGATGCAGCAGCAAATGGGTCTGATCTCTACTACGCGGCTGTCACGGCAGAAAGTTTCGACAAGAAGTGCTATCACAATAAGGATGGGATAGGCGCGGTAAAGGTGAGACGACTGTTGTGGCAGAGGTATGACAGATGTGGCAGATGAGGTGCGACAGTGGAGGCTGGTGAGACACGGCAGACGCGGCAGAGGTGAGGCAGGCGAGGCGGCTATCGTGTGGCTATCAAGGCAGCGTGGTGTGGCAGCAGCCGCGACTCGGGCAGTGGGGATAGACGACGCGGGAGGAGCAATCACCAGTGGTGGGGCCTGTATGGCAGTGACCAACCGGTGAGGTTAGAGAGAGGGAAAGTAGGAGAGGTATGTGGAGGTGGTGGAGCTCACCAGCGACGGTAGAAACAGCAGGGCGGCTCTCGACGTCTAGGGCTTGCGCACGCGAATGAGGAGGCGAGCACAGGGTGGTTGCGTGGCGTGGAGGCAGAGGGGGGCCTCGCTCCTCTATTTATAGGTAGAGGGGGCCTAGGGTTCTGCACCCTTCCCTGTGACGCAAGAAGGCAGCGGTGGCCTTTCCGGCTTGGACACGAGTCCGAGCCTGATTTGGACTGGGACGCGACGCATGGGGTAGGCGCACGTTTGGGCTGGAGCATGGCAAGGCTAAGCCAAGTGGGCCGCCAGCCAGAGAGAAGAGAAGGAGGGTCCGGCCAAGGGAAGGAGGCACGGCCGAAGCAAAGGAGCGCGACAGTGTCCTGCCACAGTAGAGAATAAAAGGCTTGTTGCGACAGGGCTTGACAGGGAGGGAAAGAAGGAAGGAATGAAAAATAAAAGGGAAAAGGAGAAATAAAAGAAAAAAATTCATAGTAAAACTTATTATTTAATGTACAAACATAATTTTCTCTCTCACAACAACAACAACAACAACTAAGCCTTTTGTCCCAAGCAAGTTGGGGTAGGTTAGAGATGAAACCCAATAAAAATTACATGAACCAAAAGGTAAAGGAGAAAATGCTTAAAAGAAATATTATGGTTCGGACACGTGGATCACTAATTTACACGTAGTCCTATTTAGAGACAAAAGATAATTATAAAATATGAAGAAAATTAGATTGTTACGAGTATGTTATATTAAATCTGAGTACACGTATGCATGTACATTAAAAGAACCAATGGAGTATCAATATTTTAGAGGACACTCAAATATGTGTACATGCACGTAGTGGTCCGAGTGCGCCGTGTGGGTTTTGCATGTCCACCTTATGCTCTCTAAGAAAATGCAAACCTTCAAACAAAGTAGCTTAAGAGCTAAACCCACAAGCCTCATATTTTGGGAATGAAAAAATCACCAAAATTTGGCAAAAGCGGTGATTGGCCAATATTTTGGAACCAAGCCAAATGGAGGACAATTTTCTTGCGCTCGCCGACATATTGACTTCACAAATTAGGGCATCAGGGCGCCAAGCAAGCCATATATTCATCAAGGCCTACGTGTTAGGCGAAGAGGGTCACCTCATTGTACGTGCCTTAAATTTTGTTTTATGAATTAAAAAGCTGCTTATTTGCGTGCGGCGCCAATGGATTGATTCGCCACCAAACTCGTAAGATCATTGCTTAATTAATTCAACCAACAAATCAGTATTTCTGCAAGAAATGTCCAGTGCTTCTCCCTTCGACTAATTGTTTACTCCACTAACAATAACCCGTCACTAGCACAGGGGAATCATCTCATGCAAGGCCAAGTGAGATAATATTTTTATCCGAGGACCTAGCAGATAAAATAGCGTGTAAACACGTGTAAACAAATGCAGGCGCGATCTCTTCCTCGATCCCCATTTGCTCCAGAAACGCTTGTCCCGTGATGTATAGACACGTCGGCAGCCGGGTCTGATGATTCGGATGCCAAATCAGCCGTGCACAATGCAACTGGGCAGTCGTTTATGCCACGGTGGCATTCAAGTGGTCGGCTTTGTAGCATTTTACCTGTGATTATGCCTTGAAGGAGAAAGCAGGGCATGCTTTGACCCCTGATTATATTTTTGGTTAGGAAAAAATTCAGTCTAACCTTTAACTTCGGTGATTGGTTCGACTTAACCCTCGAATTATAAAATCTTTTGTCCTAAGCTCTCAACTTTTTAAATCATTTTCCGAAATCTAGCTTGTATTGCATTGTAAAATCTTCTCTCCTAGACTTTGAACTTTACAAAATCGTTTTCCCAAACCTAGGCTGTATTTAGAGCGTGGTTTTGCGCCCCCGAATTAGTTTTCAAAGAAATATAAAAAATCTTCATGTGTATGCCATGCTATAAAATACTAAGCTATGTAGATTTATCTAAAAATATGGCAATTGTGTGTTGTAAAAAAAAGACATAGGAAATTCATATGCACCTTGTCGTTTTTTTAGATGAGACAGTAGTTATATTTTGGATAACTTTTGTACGTTATCATTTCATAAGATTATTTACACCCATATAAATTTTGTCACGTCTATTTTAGATAATGGAAGCTCTACTCCCTATCTCGGCACCAACTAAAGATGTACACAATCATAAATTTATTACAAAAGTTACCAAAGGCAATAAAGGCCAAAAAATGGAAGAGGCTAGCCAAGAAAACCTGATCTATGGTCATGCCAAAGTAGCCCCTTCACTACGAGCCACCAAGAGACTGTTCACGTGAACTTAACAATTACGCAATAAAGAGGTGCTTGGGTCTAGTCATCAAAGTGACACCTCCACCGAGGGGTATGACTCAAATCGTCATCGTCGGATCCAAGCAGTGAAGCTTAGATCGAGGATATTCACTCTGAGGAGCTGGTACCGGTTTTCCAAGACAACTCCTTCAAGAAGGGTACGACTAGCAGAACGTCGTCATCGGGTCCAACCAGTGAAAGCCAGACCAAAAGTTTTCACCCCGGAAAGTAGGTAGTGAAGCTCTAGACAACACCCCAATGACCTCATTGACTGTCGTAGCCACAAAGCCGCTGTGATCTCCATGTTGGTACCGATCCTTGCAGACCGCCACAAATGACATATGTTAGATCCGCCCTGCTGCTCACAATGTCCACAGAATACTGCCATCAAGAGCCGGGAAATGCCAAGCTGCTTCGCAAGAGGGCAAAATGCCATTATCTCGCGCTTACGAACGGCCAGTCCTAGATGTGCATTGGCCGTGCCGTCGGTACACACCTGTGCTAGAGGTCACAGATAGAGGATAGGCCTCCACCAAAAGGGTGGATTCTGCGCAATGCGTCCCTTGGAACGGCCAGCCAATGGTGCATCGATATCGCGCCGCCTTGATCCTACTGTCAACTGTGCTCCTCCTGGGCCCGACACCCCACCAGCCACAAATACTGAGTCGCCCACACCCACGGGCAATCGGGTCCAATCTGATCCATAGACAAAGTGAAGGAATGAGGGGTAGTAACCGAGGGTTGGAGAGGAGGAAAAGAGGCACCACCACCACCAACGGCCACCACCGGCAGCAGCAAGGGGAGGAAGGAAAATAGTGGCGGCTGGTCTAGGGTTTCTTTGGGTCAAGGCTGGGTTCATGAAAACATGGATTATGTCACATCTTTTAGAACCTCATCATGCAAAAACCACACTCCAAAACCAGGTTAGGGTTGGAGAGGGGTGTTGGTCCTAAGATATCTAAAAAGAGTAGAAAACATTCATGGGTGTGGTGCATCTATTATATATTAAAAGTACAATAGTGCAGAGAAAAGAAAGTGGTGTGGTGCATCTATTATATATTAAAAGTACAATAGTGCAGAGAAAAGAAAGATACATTAAAAATTCCCACAGAAAAGCAAAAATTCCAACCATTAATTGATAGACCCTCTTATTATTAGTGACCCACAACTGATAAATCTCCATTATACCTCAATAAATCATAGCTAATAGATCTTCATAATTGTACTTAAACAGATCACAACCGATAGATCTTCATAACATTACCTAAATAGATCACAACCGATACATCATCATAACTGCACCGTCT
This sequence comes from Stipa capillata, assembly GCA_019208055.1. NCBI lineage: Eukaryota > Viridiplantae > Streptophyta > Magnoliopsida > Poales > Poaceae > Stipa > Stipa capillata. Next base: position 152,459 of record JAGXJF010004523.1, on the reverse strand, counting down.
CGGCCGATAGATCATCATAACTGTATGAAACATATTGCATCGATATATCTCTATAATTATACCTAAATAGATCATAGCCGATAGATAATCATAACTATACTAATCTAATATCACGTATAAGTTTAATTTTCTTAAAGATGATTAAAAGCGTTTGCCCCTCAATTACGTGAGACACCACGCTAATTCTATAAAATGAGAACATGCAAAGACATTGTAAATATGAAAATTTATGATCTGCACAAAAATATCAAGAGAATTTTGATGATTTTTTAGAAAAACAATTTCAATGAATTTTTTGCAAGTCCTAATTTAAATAACATGACTTACACCCATAAATTGTCTCATATGTTTGGGAACTTCCGTGTGCAAAGACACTCTCTAAAGTTGAGTTATTATTTGGGACAAATTTAACGGTTTTAAAAAGTTCAAGATTTAAAGCAAACCCGGGTCTCAAACCAGCCCGAGCAACATAGAATAGGGATTTGATTATTATCATGACAAAAGTTGCCTGCCCGCTCTAGTCGATCGAGCGGTGTGAATGGTCCTTCGTCAACTTCCTTCGACGCAAATCTCAAGCCGTGTCGCTTAGGCCTTTCGCTACAGCCAAGAGGTCGCTCTATTCACCCGCAACTTGCCAACCTCCACCAACACCGCGGGCGCGCATCGTAGTTTTTGCTGGTTCCGCATGGCCGCCAGCGGTTCGACACCAGCTACCTACGCAGCCTTTCCGGACTTTTTCTGCCATCATCATCGGCAACAGATTCGCTCTCCGGCCGTCCCGCACCCCACGCCGTACGTACGACGTAACACGAAACTTATCCTAACCCCGATAGATATGCGTCCACCGTACTTTTTCGGTTTTTCTCAGATGCTGCAGCTTCGACATTCTGGTTATCGTTCTACCTTCTACACCACACGACACACATGATCGATGTTGTCTGTCCAGTATCGCGAAGAGGCGGACGCTCACATGAATGCATGCATGATGAAATGACACATCGATCCGAAACCAGAACAAAACCATTTGGCTCGACGCACCAAGAGAAGAGCCAATTTAGCAACGACTTAAATCTTAAAATTTTCGTTGCGCTAAGCTATAAACAAACCCACGCCTCCACGTCTCACGTACGTCGCCGTCTCAGCTTCTTCCTCGCGTCCCCTTCGATCTTCTTATGGCTTAAGATCCGTTTGGTTGAAGAACAAAGATAGATAGGTTAGAACCATCTAAAATTTTAAAAAGGAGATAAACTAGTTTTAGTGTCTGGTTAGATATGTAGGATGAGTAAGTATTTTATTTGATCGAAGAAAGACGGATGGGTGGCATAAGATTAATTAACTAAACTATAGCTCTTAGGTTGCATTAATAATAATTGATCACGCGCTAATCAATATACACTAATATTTATCAATGTTCATCTTGATGTAATAATACTAATTAACCTTAAAACATGTTATTCGTCACTAAACTACACTAATAAACACATTAGAGTACTCTAATCAACATACTAACACTTATCAATAATAATGTTATAGCAATAATTATTAATTACTAATATAACGTGCTAATTATCATTAATTATTTCCTAATGATCATGATTAGAGAAGGGCGGGAGCCTCATCCAGCTAAAATAGCCGGCTCACTCTATCCAACATATTTGAGAAATATTCTTTAAAGTTAGCTCGACCTATCCATGCCATCTATCCAACCAAACATAAGGATATGTTCAAAAAGGTGGATATTCCGAATCCACATCTCTCCAACCAAACACACCCTTATTACTGCTGCTTGTTCATGTTTGATCCATGGCAATGAACAAGCTGAGCCTGAGCCTGACCCTGAGCACAGGAATGGACAAGGCGCGGCATGGCAAGTTGCTCACGGCGTGCCTGGTGGCCCTCAATGTCCTCATTTCCTCCTCATCTACTTCTACTTTTGGCACTTCTTTTGGCGCAAAGGTGCGGCGGCCTCGGTCGAAGTCAGGGACGGCGAGGCATCCTCAGCCGCACCGTCGCCGGCTGTGTCGCCCAAGGCTAGGGACCTGCAGGAGGTGGAGCGGGCCATCACCCCATTGCCTGTATTCATCCGCTCCTCCTCCTCCGGCACGGTGGAGGCGTAGGCGTGGACGACGGTGGAGTGTGCGATATGCGTCGCGGAATTCAGTGACGAGGAGGGGCAGCTGCTGCCTTGGTGCGCTGACATGTGGTTCCAATTCCACACCACCTGCCTGCTCTGCTGCGCCAGCAGTGGCAGAGCCTAGTAGGAGCCAACTATTGGATACAGATACGGACACAAATTGTCCGGTGTGATGGATCATCGGATCCATATTTTGAAGGGGCCAATGTCACTTTCAACTCAAGTTACACTGCTCCCGCTATTTTTATCTTGCTGATAAATATACAAACTCATGTGGTTTCGAATGTATTTGTTGAGTTGCAGATCACATGAAGCGGTGCTGATCGATACAAACCCGTGCTTTTAGCAGAAAACAAAAGAACAAAAATGACTGAAGGGGCGGTAAAAGCTAACTTTGCGTTGGCTGATAAATATGTTTATCAGCAACTGAACTGACCTGCTAATACGTGCGCACGCCGCACGCACAACTGGAGTGTGGAGGCATTGGCCTAGCTAGCAATAAACCGCATCTGGTCAGCAGAATTAATCCTGCAAACAGGCAGAGCATCAACGTAACATAAGCATTACTATAACTGAAGCTTTGCATCTCATCGTACGAGTTCAGAGCGCAATCTCACGGGTTAATTGGCATGCAGCTGTATGCTTCAGCTCCGTACTAGCTAGCCCCCATGTCCTGCTGCGATCTTTTGAATCCAGCACCCCTCTAATAAAATCTCTAACGTGTCGGTCAACTGGATATTATCATTATCTTACTCCCCTCCTTCGCATGTGCCTCCCTCAGATCGTACCATTTCGTACGTCGAGTCATTGACCCGCAGTATGTGCTCCCAGATTTTTCTAGTCCGGCACCGCGGCGCCGTCACCGTCTATCGGGATCGCGACGAGACGTTCGATCGTACGCCGCACGACAACGACGGCCCTGCTTTGGCCCTCTACCGCTGCAGAAGCCGACGACATGCGTCTGCGCTAACCGGTGCCAAAAGACGGTAGGGAAAGGAGCAGCAAAGCAAGAACGTTCCGGTACACCGTGCTATGCTCGATCGTATGATGAGCCATGGCGTTGTCGCGAATATTTATCACTTCTAAGACGCCAATGCACGATTACTTTTTTTTTGAAGGCAAAGTCCCCCTCAGGGGTGAAATGCACGATTGCTTAGATAGTCAGCTATGCACTTGCTGTGACTTACTGACTGGGAAGGCCAGACTGAGTGTGTTGTGACTTGTGATAACAGGTGCTTTTGAAGAATCTGATGCCTTTTCGTGTTGCGTTTGTCTCATACTCTCGTATGATTGGCGTATATAGTTGGGGAGAGGTTAGGATAGGGCTAAGATTTAGATGCATGTCGCTTGAAGAAATTGGAAGCCGTAACCCGGTGTCCCGGATATTGGTGCAAAAGATTCACTAAAATATGCAAGGCAAGCTCCTACGTTGTTAATCGATGAAAAATGATCTGAATTCTTATTTCCGTGTTGGATTGACACTGACTCATATTAGACGTACGTACTACTGAGCGGTGTAGAGTTTCATGTTGGTACCAGTGTAATCAAGTATAACTCGTTTGTTTGTCCTCAAGGACCGTTGTTCTTTGCCCTATATATATATATATATAAAAGCCACATTGATTAGCACACTAGATGAGCTATCGTCTTGTACATTATAATACTCCTCCCATTAGATTACGTCTTCCTGCGTCCATGGTTTTTTCCGTAAGATTCTTTCACGTTAAATCGTTGTGTCCGTTCTCCGCTGATTTACTAATTGCCGCACTATATTGTGACAAGTGGTATTCGTGATGCACAATTAAAGCACTAGATTACCAATTAGTATAAAACACTCTTTGGGTCTCCCAAGAATGACTATTTCTCAATGGATGAGTGGGACATGGAGGACTTGCCCTTCGTATTCCCTCAGAAAAATGTTATCCTCACAGAAAGTCACATGTTTAGACGAAAGCCATATGGATTAGCACATTAGATGGTATGTTGTCTTGTGCGTTGTAATACTCCTCCTATATAGTGAGATTGCGTATTCTGCATCCGTGGTTTTTTTTCATAAGAGTTTTTCACGTTAAATCGCTTTCATTCGTGACCCATGCAATATGCGTGGCTAGATTAGTAGTTATCGTGTGAGAATTTTATGAAATTTGTTACTACTTTACACCATTATAATCTAGTATCACTCAAATAAGCAATGTAGATCTTTCTTTTTTTTCTCTAGAACTAATCTACAATATTATAATCTGGTTGCACCAAAGAAGCAATATATACATATGTTATTTTTAAAAAACTAATCTACACTATTATAATATGTCCTCACAAGATAAACGGCTTAGATTTTTTTTGCTCTTGATTAATGTAATTTTTTTATGTTTTCTATTAATGTGGGAATATTTGTCCACCAAATTAATCAAAGGTATCTTCAATCACACCTGTCTCCTCCTTCATCTTTTTTCAGCTTGTTAATCCAATGTCGTCACTTGTCTCTCCTATTCAAATAGCACTTCTCTTATTTATTAATATATCCATAAATAATTAATGGATTTTAAGACACCTTTTTTACTTTGGGAGATAAAAAAAATCTTACATTAATCAGAAAAAAAATCTCAGGTTAATCAGAAAAAGATAGATGGCCCACAATTCTACGTAAATGTGTGGCCATCTATCTTTTTTTTCTAATTACGTGAGATTTTCTTTATTTTTGGATTAATGTGATAATTCCTATCCCTCAAAATGAAAAGGGTATCTTAAAATCCACCGGTTGTTTATAAACATGTATATCTAGATACATTAATAGACATATAAATGGTTGATTCGATACTCTGCGCTAGGAGAAATGAGGAAGGTAGAAAATTAAAGAGAACTTGCTCGCACAACCAAAACGAAGGATATCAAGTTTCTCAATACACCTCCCCACCTAAACAGAGGTACAATCTGTCAGATCACTTAACCTAAGTTTCTTCATGTGTTTATTCGTAAGAGAAGCTCTCAAAATAGCAAAAATGACTCGGAGAGGTGACTTTAAATAGTACCTCCATTCCAAGAGAGATTCATCGTTTTGCCCTTTGTCCTTTTAATTGTATTTTGCCTCTTGTTTCGTGCGTGTCATCGAATTCAGTTGCCACGTTTTGCACTGCTGCTGGAGGCTATGTCCAATTTGGCATCGGGGAAGAACCGGCTAAGGACATCCGTTGAAATTTGATCTAATTATGAGAAAATAAATACGCAAATACCGTGTAGACGGATTGTTAATTTAATCATATGCCCCGAAATGCTAGACATAAACGCTTATACAATATGATCCAAGAAAATTGGCCAAAGTCGAGAGGTTGATCGACAGGTTGTTGGTGAATGGCAGTGAAAAGTCATGGACTCACGGTATTACGCATGGAGCCACACAGTACTCAAATCCCCGTATAAGGCTCTCTATTCGTGACGGTTCTAAAAAACCATCACTGACGAATTTTATCTGTGACAATATTTTTATAAATTTTATATTTGTAACGGATATTTTGGCCACCATCCAGAATAACTAAGACATCTATGACGATTTTTACTAAAATTTATATTCTAGACAATTATTTTACCAAAACTGTCTAGGATTAATTCGACCCACAGAGACCCATTAGTGGCTTGTATTTATTCCAGCACAGCTCTCCATCCGAACCCTAACTCCCTATTCTCCACCCGATCTCCCTCTATCTCCCTCACCAGATCCTCCCTTTATCTCTGCGCTCCACTCCTCCCACCACACTGCTACCTCCCTCTACATCTCCCTTCTTGATCCTCCCTCTCCTGATCCAGATCCGGCGATCGTCTCCTCAGCATGCGGCGGCGGGAGGCGGGTGGCTGTAGCCATGGTTGTCGTGACCATCTCCTGATCCTGATCCTGATCTGACGGACATCTCCTTAGCGGGCGATGGCAGCAGGAGGCAGGTGGCTGCAGCTGTGGATGCCATGGTGGTGGCCACTAAAAGGAGTGTCGGTGGTCACCTCGCCCTGTTGCCTCTTGAATGTGTGGTGGTGGATCGATGACATTGGTCTATTCGATGGTGCCTCCAACCGGCGATGTGACAGAGGAGCATGCGGATAGCAGAGTAGCTGATGAGGGAGGTGGTAGCCTCCACGGCTTGCCTTCTCGCTGATCAGAGAGGAAGCGGTGTCACGATGATCAGGCAGCTCGCCACAGCCCTTTTTTTTCAAAAGTCATGCAACATATCTGAGACGGCTCTCAACAACCATCTGAGGTGAGATTTTTATATCCGTGACATATAATTCTAAACAGTTCAAAAACCAGCCAGTGATGACGATTTTAAGCCTTATGAGATGTAGATTTCTGTAGTAGTGCAACTTCAATATAACAGTTGCAGGCAATCACTTTGTTTATTTGACCGTAGGTTCTCTGTATGGTTCACGAGTGTTCGCTTGGTTTGATATAAGTATGAGGTCGTATACCAGCTGCATTTAGGTTTCAGCATTACGTGGTGACGAGGCTACTTGAAATTGGCCTTGCTACGATTGATTATACCAGCGCTATTTATTAGGACTTCATAACTGACCATTTATTGATTATTTTAGTTTTCTCATTCATCAAAGGCATTTACCAACACTATCAACCCTCAAAACCTGTTTTTCACAATATATATCACATGAAATTTATACTAATATACATATTTGTCGAAAAAAGAGGTATATATTACATAAAATATTTATTGACTAGTGCAACCAAGAGAAAGGATCAGGAGGAGCACCATACGCAATAGCGTATGCTGCAAATGGAACATATATAATATGATAGAATTTAAAACATCAAGGACACATAAAGGACAGTTATTTGGTGAAAATTAAGAGAGTGATTGTGCACTTAAGAGGGTAATTAGTACATCAGTAATTATGGGGTGCAAGATTCTAACTTATTTTCTCATCCATTGGATTAGTTCCTTTTGGTTAGTCTAAATTGATTATATCAAACATATATAATTCGTACTTTTTTATTTGGTATTGACTAGGATACGCTAAAGTTGAAATTCTCGTATATATATATATATATTTTGAGGATATTCACTCTAGCTCCCACCCTCCTCAGAAAAGTGTTTATCTATACTCATATTTAGAAACACCGAGTACAATATATAGATACACACGTAACTATTAAAAGAATAATTTATCTTGGTGAGACATATGTGGCGCCAAACCTGGATTTTGATGTCTAACAAGGAGGGGGAAAATTAATCACCTCCATTAATCACCTAGGTAATGCTCGGTACTTTGTTCCTAAATACATTTAGGAAGTGATGAGGCGGAAAATCTGGTGGACACTTCTGCCAAAAGACCAGTGAATAATCTAGGTTGCTTAAGATCTGTTTTGTGCACATGCATACTTAAAGACAAATTGCATTGTTAACATACAGAGTCTAATGGTATTATAATTTCCCCATACAAGTCTACTTACGCGCTGTCAGCATTGAATGGGGACCATGCAGGATTTTATAAATTTTTATTTCTCTCTTGAAGACTAATTAAACATTTAATAATTTATTAGCGCAGGATCTCATTCTCAAACCCTATTGGAAGATATCCTGCCTATCCTTGTGTCAACCACTTAATCATTGACACATCAGCAATGCCATATGACAGGTCAGCTTACTTAAAGCAAGCTATATTAGCTCGTTGAAGGACGGTAAAGACTTTTTTACATTGTCTTAAATTGGAAAAAGTCAAACTTTTAACAGGTCGTATTTAATGATTCTTTGGTAATTGAATATAAATGCGACCGGTTTATTAAAATACCCTTCTAAAAAACATCGAAAGTCACTACTACAGAATCGATTTGTACAGACGGTTCGGAAACACCGGGCGGGACGGTTTTTCGAACCGTCTGTACGAAACAGTCAGTACAAATCAGGTTTGTACAGACGGTTATTGAACCGTCTGTACAAATAATTAGTACAGACGGATCCACACACGAACCGTCTGTGATATTCTCTGGTACAGTACCTCCAAAGCATTTGTACAGACGGTTCCATCCTCAAAACCGTCTGCCCAAATGCATTGAACAGTACCTCAAAAGTATTTGTACAGACGGTTCCATTCTCAGAACTGTCTGAACAAAGAATTTGTACAGACGGTTCTACCCCTGGAACCGTCTGTACTACTGCTGTGGCAGGAAAACAATGCTGCCGTGGCAGCGGAAACAACCGTTTCTGCTGCCGCGGTAGCAGTGCGGTTGTACAGACGGTGCTGCCGCCTGCTGCCACGGCAACAGAAACAGACGTTTCGGCTGCCGCGGCAGCCGTGCGGCAAGGCGGCGTTGCTGCCACCTGCTGCCGCGGCAGCGAAAATGGTTGATTCCACTGCCGCGGCAGCAGTGCGGCAGGGCGACGGTGCTACCGCCTGCTGCCACGGCAGCGGAAACAGAGGTTTCTGCTGCCGCGGCAGCAGTGCGGCAGGGCGACGGTGTTGCCGCCTGCTGCCACGGCAGCCGTGCGGCAAGGCGCGTTGCTGCCGCCTGCTGCCGCGGTAGCGGAAATTACCGTTTCTGCTGTCGCAGCAGCCGTGCGGTAGGGTAACGATGCCCGGTGCAGCCGCGGTCCTGGCGCGGCAGTGAAAACGCTAGAAACAAAGTGATCAATCACAGGCATAGCATACACAGACACACAATGTACTCATTGATCTTAGACATAGCATTCAGAAGCAAACATGAAACGTCATTCTCAACCACAAAGTCATTCACATGTATTGTTAGGGAAAAAAACTCTCAAGTCATTGAGGAGCAACATTTTGAGGACAATGGAATGCTCCGGTTTCCTTCAACACCTCTCTAAGTATGAAAGCTATTAACTGTTTTTGAACAAACCGGACGCCCTCAGTGTCGAGCTCATCTGTAGGAAACTTAAAACTCTGTAGAAAGAAATTAAATAGCTAGGTTAGGCACGACGTCCGAACGATGAAAAATGGAACTACATATAGTGTAATGACACTAACCTCCACATCTACCGGACTAGAGCGAACGATCTGCATCATATATGTCGCGACATAGTATCCATAGAGATTGTTGCCCGGCGGCTGCTTGTGGCACTGTAGAAATCATGGTTACGTGCAAGGTAATTTAGTTTTACCGAATACATATTAGAACGTGCGAGGTGATTATTCTTAGGCGAGGGAGGAATTATTACCGGGAAATGAAATCGGTGGGTCGGTTCGGTTTGTGTTGTTTTCACAACCCCCCCTTGGCAACATACTTCTTGAACGCCCCGTTGAGCACCATCATCAAATCTGCGTACTTCTCTGGTGGGTAGTCCCTGGAGTCGAAGTACGTGGCATGTAGATGTTGTGGCTCGAGGCAGACGAGCATCCAGTGGAATCCATAGTTGTACGGTAGAAGAATGACGCGCTTAGTACAGAGAAGGAGCATGACGTCCGAAATGTATTCCTCGACCTCGTTCGGCTGGAATTGGACCATTGTGCATATGACCACTTGTGGATCGAGGAATCCGATATTAGGATTTTCTACCCTAGTCTCTTGAATCATTTGTCTACACATAAAAGTAATGTCATTGAAAGAGCGTATCAATAAGTTAGGCAATGCATTTAGCTTAAACAGTGATTGAGAACACTTATAGTGTCCAGCATCTTAATAGGCTGACATCGAGGGCGTCATGACGGTAGAGGTCAGATAAATCCGAGAAATCGATGGTAAAGGTTCTACTTGGATGGAGGAAATGTTGCTGCTTGTACGTGGTGCTGACATTTTGAGAAAGCGATGTCTCCTCGTTGGACCTCTTCATGTAAAATTCGTGCACAATCTGAGCTGCCCAACCAAGTCATTCTAACGCTGCCCGTGTCACTAGCGGCTGCCGTTCCGTGTAGCTTCTTATCTCGGGTTCTTCTTCTACCTCTTTGCTCTTGGCCGACTTTGTGCTATTTCTGGTGGCCCTACGCTGAGCTTAAGGAGTCGTTTTGGCAGCCTATTGGCTAGATCTACTAGATTGCTTAGATTGTGCTGAAGCGGATTTCACCTTCGGTAGAGGAGCACGGATTGAGAAATCTGGACCGTAACGTACCGGAGACAGCGGCCGTGCAGGAGATGGAGGGGCAACCAGGGAAATGTACTTCTTCGGCCACTGGATGAACGTGTGGACGGCCTGCCCCAGTGTCGTGACGTCGTCCTCCGGCGGTACAGGAAGTGTGAAGGAGGAGCAATTCACATGCACCATGTCCACTGCCACCTTAGCGTTACCCACCGCTAGCGGAACTCCGTGCACCATCATGTCTTCGAAATATGGAAATGCTAACCCCGTGCCAGCCTCAAGCATGTCAGTGAGGCCAAAACAGCTGGGCACGAGGAGCTTGCACTTAGTTACCACCACTATGTCGTCGACAGGGAATCTTTAGCTGACGTCTTCACGCGGAATCGGCTCGACATGTAAGTCGTCGGCGCGGTCGTCATCTGGAACGTGGTCATGAGCGAATTGTTCATGGACGTCTTCGGCATTGTCGTTTTCCACGGATGCGCAGCTACTCCTGCGCCGAGCATGTGGGGATGAGCCTGCGGGGTTGCGTTCGGCCGCGGCGGCTGCATCCTCCTACCTTATCTGTCGTACCCGTTCTTCGACCCTTGCATCGATCCTCTGTTCTAGGCCTGCATATATTTCTTCCATCAGCTCTTTTTTCATCCGTTCACGCTCGGCTGCCTCGCGCTCTGCTTTTATTCTCCTCCGACTCCTGTACGAACCCGCATCGTCGGGGAATCCCATCTTCCATAGAACCGTCACCCCCACGTCATGCGTTTGACCCGGGTGCTCTTTGTTTCCCAGAGCCGAGGTTAGTATATCCTTTTCCCTGGCTGCTTGAAAAGTTCCTTGAGCAGATTGTTCTGACAGTCGCAGGATGTTTTCAGCCACTTGGACGGTTTCGGGCTTGTTGAAGGCGACGGTGCCATTAGCCGAGATGTTAGCCCTCGCGCGATACCAGTTCCGGGCCCGCCTCTCTGGGATCTGGGAGAACGGTGTGTCGCGACTCTCCTGAGATGCCCGCTCGTCCTCTGTTTTCCATTCCAACTCTTTGCGCGCATACCCACCGCTTCCGAGCCTGTGGGGGTGAACGTTGCATGCCTGGCGCGCCCTGTTTGCCTGACTCCGCTGCACAAATTCCTCCGACGTGCACCTCTCCACAAATTCCGTTCATTGATCCTCCAAGTACCCGTAAGTGTTCGGGTCCTGCCTGTAGGGCATAAGATCGTTCTTCACGTACGTGTTGTAAAACTCGCTCTGTAAGGTCTTCCACGCCTTGCCCATCTTGGCTTTTGCCTGTCTTTCCACGGCCTGCTCGGTACCTTCGAGGAAGTCAAATTGTGCTTTGATGGTGCTCCACAGGAACTCTTTCTCGTTATCCGGCACTGACGGCCAGCTGGCGTATGTTATCTGGACCTTCGTCCTCGCCAGTGAAGCGTACGCACTACGGAATGCTGCCTGAGCCTACTGAGGCAATGTGGGCACACCCTCATCACTGACATGAGTTATCGTGTAGTGACCCGTGGGCATTTTATTTTTGCCTCGGCCACCTCGCTTTCGCTTCTGCCCATCCGATTCTTCGGTTTGCTCATGAGACGAGGCTTCTGCATGTTGTTCATGCAACGGTTGAGCTAGTTGAGGAGACAAGTGCGGCTCATCTTGTCGAGGAGAAGAGGTCACCAGCAGTTCACGTTCATCTCCGGACGCCATCTTCAAAAGATGAAAAATTTAGATATACAGTACACGAACTAATTCCAGACATGCCGTATGCGACGAACGAGTTCTTCTTTCTGGGCGAGAGAATCAATGATATATGCATTCATGTAGAGAACGAAGAATAATTAGCATGAGTACTTATCATTCACCAAAAGATCTTTCGGGCGTACATAGCATGAAACTCTTGCCTAGTCAGTTTATAGGACTAGTATCGTGACTAAGAAAGATTTTTGTTCAAACACACATATGAGTCTTGTTGGTAGGAACAACTGCTGTGAGCGATTGCAAGTATTCTTTCATCGAATTAAACAAGACAGAAGGTAGTACATACATAAATATCATCTGTACACCACTAGCACTAGCCTATAGCATATATACATCAGAAGAACACTGTATCTTTCCTGTAACTTCACAGAATCTGTCGTTGCGATCTGAATCAATTACCCTAAAAGATCTAACTGGAGCACGGATCTAGACTGAAGAGTCTAATCACAAAAAGAATTAACTAGATCGTGGCAAATTTCAGTCAACTAGTAAAGTATAGCAAAATTGACAAGTATTTTAACAGAAATATGATGTAGAAATGTAACTTGGGGATAGCAACACAGCCACGGTGATGACGATAACACTTATGAGCGACGTTGATAGGTAAGGCTCCTCAACAACACGTGTCGAGTTTGTGTTCGATTACGATGTTGTGCTTGTCGGTTGGGGTGCTCTTGAGCACGTTGTAATCCTGGTTTTCACCTAGTTTTCCTCTAATTAACTGGGCAACAAACTTCTTATTAATTAATGAGATGAGGAAAACTTTTGCCTTTATTTCTAAACATGTAACATTTGATGCTCCATATTTGATCCTAAATCAAGTGGTCATTCTGTTTCAAAATGTAGGGTGTATTGTCATTGTTCAAATTTAAACTTTGACTGTAAATTACATGTACATACTCCTTTGTTTCAAAATGTAGGACATATTTTGATTGCCCTAATTTGAACTTTGGCTGAATTTCTTGTACAATGTTTTGTTAACTGTTACAAAATCACAATCATAAGAAGGTTCTTTTGAATACGAATCCAGCGATAACAATTTTGTGTACCACAACGCACATATTATTGGATTAATTGTTGCTCAAAATATGAATTTTGATAGTCATACTTTGTTAAAGCTGAGGCAGAGGGCGTCGGGGCAGAGGGGAGGAGGTGATCTTCAGGGCGGTGGCGGTGTCGGGCAGAGGGCTTCGGGGCGGCGTCGGGCAGAGGGATTCGGGGCGGCGGCGGCGGCGTCGGGCAGAGGGCTTCAGGGCGGCGGCGGCATCGGGGCAGAGGGCTTCGGGGAGGAGCGGACGCCGGAGAGGAGCGGGGAGGCCGGCGAGGCCGAGGAGGAGAACGCCGGGCGATGGTGGTGATGTGCAGCGGTGGCGGCTCGGAGTTCGGGCGCGACAAAGTAGGGTTAGCGAAAATTGAAACTGGTGGCGCGGGTTTGGAAAGAGGAAGGCCGCGAGGGGATTTATTAGAGATGGTATTACAGACGGTCCGAAAAAATGAACCGTCTGGACTAATAGTACAGACGGTTCTATACACAGAACCGTCAGCACTATTATTAGTACAGATGGTTCCACACCGCGAACCGTCTGCACTAGCATTCTTACAGACGGTTCTCAATATGGAGCCGTCTGTACTAATATTGCAGGCGGGACGCTGCTACATTAGTATAGACGGTTCTCAATACGGAGCCGTCTGTATTATTATTAGTGCAGACGGTTCTGTACTACGAGCTGTCTGTACAAAGATTTTGCCCGAGTTGACCTACGGTCCCACTTGTCATGACTTTCATGTTATTGATTTATTACTAGAAATGACTTAAACTTCTAAAAATCATAGAAAATTCATATGAATTCCAATTGAGTTGAACTTTTTTTGTAAATTCATATTTTAATATGTACAATTTTATGGTATAACTCTTATTCATATTACTATAACTCAAAATCTGCAAACCTATTATTGCATTAATAGTTCATATAGAAAACCCTGGTGGTGATACATAACAATCGGGTTACATCATAGAAAATAATCTAATCTCCTTTAACAACTAGCCCTTCTTGATGATCGACGCGCAGATAGCAGGTGGCCCCGATCGGTACTTGTTTTTCGTTGAGCGCGGTGCCGTCTCCAAGAGGGAACTCATCAAATTGATTGTACTCTTCTTCGTCCACGACATTCTCAACTCCGACAATCCTTCTTTTCCCCTGAAGGACTACGTGAAGTTTCTGATTTGCCGGGTCTTGGACATAAAAGACTTGAACAGATTGCTTAGCGAGTACAAATGGTTCATCTTTGTATGCGACACGTTCGAGGTCCACTGTAGTCATGCCGTACTTATCGATCTTAACACTTGAGAGTGTGACCCAACGGCACCGGAAGAGGGGGATCTTGAAACGTACATAGTCGAGTTCCCAGATCTCCTCAATGTACCCGTAGTACGCACACACCCCACGTTTGTCCTGGAAGGCATCTATGCGAACACCGCTGTTTTGTACCGTGCTCTTCGTATCCTGTGCTCTGGTATAAAAGGTGTACCCATTTATGTCGTATGCTTCAAATTTCAGGATTGTGTGACTTGGCCATCTAGCCAACCAGTCAATATTCTCCTCTGTTGTACTATTAGTACTTCGAACCCGCAACCAGTTGTTGAAGCTGCGGTTGTGCTGTCTGGTAAGCCAAGCCTCCGTTCGGCCTGGATTCTCTCTGCGTAGCTCGTCCTTATGCATGTTGATATGCGGGGCTACTTCAGTCATGTGTTGCAAGACTGCGAAATGGGCTTGAGATAATGACGCGTAGTCAGGAATGAGTGTTTTCCTTCCTTTGGTCCCTTTGCCATCCAGTCTCCCCTCGTGGCGAGACATAGGCACACCTATTGGTTTGAGCTGGTCCATGTAATCGATACAGAACTCGACCACCTCTTCGGTTGTGTAACCTTCGACGATGCTGCCCTCTGGACGAGATCTATTTCGTACGTACTGCTTGAGAATTCCCATGTACCGCTCAAACGGGTACATCTGACGTAGAAATACCGGTCCACAGATCTTTATCTCTCTCACGAGGTGGACGGTAACATGGACCATGATATCAAAAAACGATGGAGGAACGTACATCTCAAGATGACATAATGTCTTCACCATATCGGCCTGCAACACATCTAGTGCTTCGGGATCGATGACCTTCTGAGAGATTGTGTTGAAGAAGTAACACAGCCTAATGATTGTGTCTCGGAGATAGCTTGGCTAGATATTTCGGATTGCAACAAGAAGCATCTGTGTCATCAACACATGGCAATCATGGGACTTCATACCAACTAATTTTAGATCTTCCATCGAAACAAGTTTCAAGATGTTGGCGGAGTAACCGGACGGAACTTTCACACCTTGCAAGCACCAGCATAGTTCGGTCCTCTCGGCCTTTTTCAGGTTATAGCAGGCCGGAGGAAGCCTTGTTCTGCCTTGTTGGGAGGGCTCAGGTGCCAACTCGGGCCTGATCTTCATGCCTACTAAGTCGAGACGTGCGTTGAGGCCGTCCTTCGTCTTCCCTGGAATATTAAGTAAGAGACCAATCAGGCTGTCACACACGTTCTTCTCTACATGCATAACGTCGATGCAGTGGCGAACTTCAAGGTGCTGCTAGTAGGATAACTCCCAAAATATTGATTTCTTCTTCCACATGCCGCTGGCCTTCACTTTTTTACCACTCTTTCTAAGGACAACATCGATATTCTTAACCATATTGTACACCTCTTGCCCGCTGTAATGCCTTGGACATAAAGCTCTCTCCCTCGTCCCGTCAAATTGTTCCTTCATATTGCGGTACGGGTGATTCCTCTTAAGGAACCTACGGTGGCGCATGAACACCGTCTTACGGGAGTGGGCCAGCCACCTACTCGTGGTACCATCCAAGCACTGAGGGCAAGCCTTGTCTGGTTCTTTACTCTGGCCCGAAAGATTACGTTGGGCAGGCAAATCATTGACCGTGCAGAACAACATGGCGTGTAGGGTGAAGTTCTCTTGTTTGTACGCATCCCATACCTGTACCCCTTCATTCCACAGTGTTTTCAGATCTTCCACCAAAGGTCTTAGGTATACGTCAATATCATTCTCAGGTTGCTTCGGCCCTTGGATAAGCAGTGACATCATGATGTATTTCCGCTTCATACACAGCCAAGGTGGTAGGTTGTACATACTAAGAGCAACTGGCCAAGTGCTGTGCCGGCTGCTCATGTTGCCGAAAGGATTCATTTCGTCCGTGCTCAACGCGAACCTTATATTCCTCGACTCCGCACCGAAGTGTTCGAAGATCATGTCGATGTTTCTTCACTGTGCGGAATCGGCAGGGTGTCTTAGCTTTCCATCTTTCTTGCGGTCCTCCAAGTGCCAGCACAACAATTTGGCCTCTTTTGGGTTCGCAAACAAACGCTTCAGACGCGGAATTACGGGCAGATACCACACCACCTTAGCGGGAAGTCCTTTCTTCGGCTCGATGAAAGACTCACCGTCGTTTGGTTGACTCTTACGCTTGTAACGAGATGCTTTGCACACTGGACATGAACGCAAGTTCGATAATTCATTACGGTACAAGATACAGTCGTTCGGACATGCATGTATCCTTTCTACCTCCATCCTCAGTGGACAAACCATCTGCTTTGCTCGGTATGTGTTTTTGGGCAGCTCGTTACCATCCGGAAGCATCTCCGAGAGGAGACCTAGGAGCGCCGTGAAACTCTTGTCTGACCAACCATAGCTTGCTTTCAATTTAAGCAGCTCGAGCACGGATGACAGCTTTGTGTATTTTGGCTTGCAACCCAGAAACAAAGGTTTTTCTGAGTCCTCAATCAAGTACATGAACTTGTTTAAGTCTCTCTCAGTATTAAAGTTCACGTCAGCATCGCGCAGCATCTGATCCAACCTATCATCGTCCTCTGCGCCACCACAATCATCGTCTGCACCTACTTCCTCATGGCGGCCACAATCATCGTCTGCACCTACTTCGTCGTCATCTTCTCTCCTTTCGTTGACTTCGGGTTCTTCGACGATGCCAACGTCTTCGTGTAACATGTTCTGCTCTTCACCATGTTTGGTCCAACACGTGTAGTCCGGTTTGAAGCCCCTAATAATCAAGTGCGCTTGGATCTGTAGGGCTGAGTTGTGTCCGAGAAATGATCTCTCATTTCTACAATCGCAACAAGGACAATATGTAAATTCAACACCCTTCTTCAACCTATCCTCCTCGGCAACTCTAAGAAAATTCGTCACACCATCAAGGTACGCTTGGTTCGTACGAGAACCGTACATCCACACCCGATCCATCTAGCTACACGTGCTGCACAACAAGGAAATTAGTGTTAAATTGACCTAATAAAAGAAAGCCACCTAGCTTCTCATCGAAAAAAAGGAGCTTATCTAGAAATCGTACTGCAATTTAAGGGTTTAAGGGTATAAACATAAATATCAAAATGCGGAACATCGGCATGAGATGAAATGCATGTCATGGAATAGAGGACATAAAATAAAGACTAATGCAAATAGAATCAATTTAATCGGAGTCTGGACGCTCAAAATATCGCAATTTCTCCGGCGGTTCTGGAAACCCTAATTTGAGTTTTTAGTCAATTTTATTTTTTCTACAATGCAAACACGAATGAAAATGACATAATTGCATAGATCTTATTTTTCTGAACATTTTGATATATTATTTGTATTTTTCTGACTAATAATGAATTTTCTATGATTTTTATAAGATTTAAATATTTAAATACTCTTTTTGATCTTTTCCTCAGTAAAAATAATGAATAAATAAATTCAAAAATAGTAGAGCCTGACAGGTGGGTCCCACTGGTCATATTTTCATTTCTTTTATTTTTAATTTTTTATTTGGCTTAATTACCCTGAAGACGGTCGGGACGCCGGCCGAGCTCGATCGAGCACCGTGCGGCTGCGGCAAGCGGCGGTGGCGCGGGACCGCGGCGGCGGAGGGAGGTGGGAGCCCGGAGCGTGGCGGCTTACCGGGAGGTGGCGGGGCGAGGCAGGCGGCGGCGAGGTGGAGGCCACCGGCGGCGGGGAAGCTTCGGGGGCGGGGCGGCGGCGGCGGCGGCTTGGGGAGGTCGCCGGCGGGCGGCACGAGCTTCGGTCGGCGGCGGCGCTTGCGGGCGGCTCGAGAGGCCGGAGGTCAACTCTGCTGGGAGTGGGAGTATGGGAGTGAGTTTATGCATATTAGTACAGACGGCTCCAAGTAGGGACCGTCTGTACAAAATACACAGACGGTTCCGGTAGGGAGCCGTCTGTACTGTATGGGTTAGTGCAGACGGCTCCCAACTGGGACCGTCTGTGGCATTAGTACAGACGGTACCAGTTGGGAGCCGTCTGTACTGTATGGGTTAGTACAGACGACTACCAACTGGGACCGTCTGTGGCATTAGTGCAGACAGTCCTTGTTGAGAGCCGTCTGTACTATGATACCCAGTGCAGACGGCTGCAGTTGGAAACCGTCTGTATTATTTGTACAGACGGTTCCACTAGCGAACCGTCTGTATTGTGCCGTCCCGCTTGTTTGCCATCCTTGGTCGTCATTTTCTCAGACGGTTTGTGTTGGGACCCATCTGTGATAAGCATTGTATAGACGTCTCCCGTTTGCCGTCTGTGCAAAGGGCGTCCCGTTAAATGGTATCTGTAGTAGTGAGTGGCAGTTTTTTCTAGTGCTGAATGGAAGCATCATTTCAATCTGGTGCTGAATGGATGCATCATTTCACGAACTAGCCTCAATATGCTTTCTCCTATGCGAGCGAACCGATGGTGCTACTGCTACCTTTGCCATTTAGGATCATATGACTGATAAACGCATGAATAAAAAAAATTAAAATTTTAATAGGAGTGCAAGTGTAAAGCTGAGGATTATAGGAATACTTGTTTGGATGAAACACAGAAAAGTGTCTTGATCCTATAGAAATGAGTGGAACAAGAGGTGAGAGTGGATGTTGAATTCCTACGGAATTAGGACATAGGAAGGCATGCACGATCCACAGGAATTTGATGGCATCATTCCTGTGATCAAAGAGTTTTTGAAGGGAAAAATCTAAAGGATCATAATCCTAAAAAATCCTATGAAATTTCTACGATCCAAAAGCCCATATGCCCTAAATGGAATGTATGAATTTTACAAAAATTTTAGGGGAGCTTCATAGGAACTAGTTTAATTCCGTAAGATTCAGGAAAAAATTTCCCACACTAACATCTTAAAATGACAGCTTGGAAATCTCATCACAGATGGTTTCTTGAACCATGTCCCTTCAACAATCTGTGGTGACCCCTTGTCTCCACAAATGGTCTTAAACGTTTGTGACAAACATATTGTGGATAATTTTAACAAAGAACAGCATGTGATAAGCTTATATCACAGATGGTTCTAAAATAGAATAGTACAAAATCGTCTATGATGTAAGCTTATTGTAGACGGTTCTTTCTTCAGATCCATATGTGGGTGGTATGATTTTTGCATCCTTGTATATTTTTTTTTACTATTTACTAACTAGCCTTTGGAAATGCTAGCCAAGCCCTGTGAAACAAGCAAAAATAAAACTTGTATACAATGATATCATTTGAGAAACAACCCCAATTCACATAACCCGCATTCTCTCCATAGACAATGCATATATTCTTCCCTTTAATTATTCAACCTATCTTGTTCAACATCTCTTTAAAAAATCAGAGATGACATTAAGATACTATTCACTCAAGTGGATATACGCGAGATACATCCAGTTTTGGCTCATCTAAGCTATGCATGTAATAATAGTTAATTGAAAAAACCTAAACCATGCTAGAAATAATTAATTCATATAACAATTTTTTGGAAACTTTCTAATGTTTACCAAAGTCCTAAACCATGCTAGCAATAATTAACTAAGTTAGAGAAAATTAATTATTTTATGGAAATTGGAGACTATATATGCTACCAAGAGTGAATTAAATGAGAGCAAATTACGTAGTAAACTAGACCCTAAACCATGTTGCATTTCCCTTTTTAACGAGATTGATCTATAACATCTAGAATTATTTCTCTTTGACAAGCTATGTATAGGTTGAATTTAATGTTATTATAACCTATTAATAGCCTTAAAATCAACAAAAATAAATGGATTTTCTTTTGTGAAGATCTAGATTTATATTCTCTATCTTTACCAAGCTAGATCTAGAATATTATGCCATCTTTTTAATCAATAGTTCACCTTAGATCACCAAGAAGAAGAGGGTACACAATATCTCCAAATCTACAGGTTTTTGGACCAATTTACTTCTAAGCCACCACCTAGTCGGAGCTACCACCACTAGTGATCCAGGATTGGAATATAAGACATGCCCTCTTGGATTGGGATTGAGGGGGGAGGGGGTTGGCTAGATGGTTATAAAGGAAGAAGACATCACAGATAGTTATCACCAAAATAAGTATGTGATAATTGGGATATCACATACGCCTCTTATATGGAATCGAAAGTGATATATCACATGGTTCCTTGTGAAGAACTATATGTGATATATCAGAGATTGCGGCTCATGACAGATAGTTTGCAGCGTCATAAGTGAACCACGATGGTTTCACTTCGAAGGCATATATGGTAGGGTTTAGCACAGATGGATTTTTTTAAATTAACCGTAGTGATAAGCAGTCTTGGATGAACACATCCGTAGTAATGATAGTTTTATACATTAATTTCATCTTTAGTTTAGTTAAGAGCTAGCCATTTTGATGGAAAATACACAACTACTTCTTCAAAACAATTCACAAACAAGTCTTACATCTAAAACAACGAATTGTTTTGAACCATCGCGAAGATTACACAAGTTGAAAATGTCATCACTATGGCACTAACATATGAACCTGGCTGGTTTGTTACGCTCACGTGATTGTATTTTTTAATTTGTACGCATTTGCGATGATATCAAGCCAATTTTACTAAAACAATCAAGAACTTTATTCAGACCACCACTTCAGATGAGTTCCCAATGTTCCGCACACACTTGACATTTTTATTGTCACATATTTTAGAACTATTATTTCGTTTCCATATTTTATGCACGGTTATGTTATTATGCTGTGAGTTGACTTTAGTCTTAAGTATTGAGTAAATTTGCAATTTTATTTATTTATCCTTTCATTATGGTGTGTACTTATGTTTCGGCTAATTACTATTGCTTCTATTTAGTATTATTGAGTAGTTTGAATATTTCAATTCTTAAATCAACATTTATTTTGTGGTGACATGTAATAATTTGATTTATCATGCTGATAACAAAAAATTAGGGGGAAAATCAAACAATTAGAAAACCAAAGAAAATGGAAAATATATCCTTAAAATCTAAAATTTTATTTTTAGAAATAACAAAAGTGTTGGAAAAACCAAAAAATTAAGAAAAATACAAAACTTTGAAAAAGGAAAAAATAAAAAGATTAGAAAAAGGAAAAATCAGAAGTGTTTTGGAAATAAAACAAGAAATTTGGGGAAACTCACAAATTTTTTAGGACATTAATTCATGAAAAAACAGAAAATATGGTGATTTTGCATGGATGTTAAAACTTATCTGTGTGTTTTCTCATATTCCACGGTTTTCCAAAATACTTCTAAACTTTTCCTGTTCCAAAATTTTGAATTGTTTTCTTTTTTAATTTCCAGATTATTTCTGGTGATTTTTATGTAAATTTTCTTATTCTTTTTAATTTTTCCTAGTTTTTAAAATAAATATTCAGATTTTCTATAGTAAAAAAATTTATATAAATTTTCAAATACTCTTTGAGAAAATCTAACTATGTTCCTAATTTTCAAAATTTTGATATTTCCTGATTTTTTTGAATTTTTTCTGACTAGGCTACCACGTGTGTGATGCCACCTCCGCTTCATTTTCAAACCGCTTTGAGTGAGGCAAGAGACCAAATTTGTTCGGTTTTCAAAGTTGCTGGTCGAATTTGTCTAGTTTTAGATTTAGGAACCAAAACTAGATTTGAGAAGAATTGATGGACCAAAAATGGACGTTTTCATTATCTTTATGATTTTGTGTGCCTGAGGAACAACGCCGCTCTATCCCCACCCTCTTGCCAAAGCACCGAACATCCTTTTCCTTTGTATGCTATTTATGGTTTTCTTTAATGTTCTCTTTCAGTATGTACTCCCTTTGCTATATTTTTTTTTCGAAAACCTTGTACTTTATGGAAGAACTGTTTTTATATTTCTTGCATTTCTTGCTTCAAAAAGTAACCTATTTTTTTGCTACCTTTGTTGAGCTTATGTAAATGTCATAACTATGACAGCGTCAAATACCATCTCCTCTCTTGTTAGGCCGAGTCAAGAAATGTCTTCATTGAAAAAAAATCACAAAAAGTCTTGAAAGCCCAGAGTTTTCACCATTTACTCACCAAAATCTAAAGTTTGATCATAAATTGGTTTTTCTCTTTTTCCTTGACAAAAGAGACACATATAATTCTTTTTCTCTCTTATGATCCCAAAATATAAAATTCAATAGGCCACAGAAGATAACATATTTAAGATGTTAATATCTTGGTAATTATAAATTGATCCCGTATGTAAGTCTACAAGTAAATGCCAATAGTTGAAGACTCACATTGTCGCACCCTACCACTCACGGAAATTCTAGGGAGTTAAGAAATTCAGGTAAAATCACAAAATTTTGTTCATCCACCACACAATTGGATGTGAAAACAACAGGTGCATTTGGAGTTGTTGAGTGAGAGAAGAAGGTAATTAGGAGAGAAAACGAGGTGGCTCTATTTCTTGATTTGTGTTTTTGGGGTTTGATCAATTTAAATCTTTCGAATGATTTAGTTAGTTGAAGTATTTTGGCCTGGGATAAACTTAATTAAAAAGTGAGAACAATGGAGGAGGTCATCCATTTTTTTTGTGAGAACCAAACAATGAAGAAAGAACAATGACACAAGTCACCACTTTGTTCTTTATAAGAATAGATATAAATTTGTCGAACATACTCCAAATCTACGGAGCATGATGTTTCAATGTTTGTGTCCGTTCCCAACCTAGATCCTAAAAATAGATATTAAACACAAAATTAAACTAATAATATCGGGTTACTGAAATTACATTTTACAATGGGTGGGAACTAGACTGAGGAGATGTAATGGCCCCTTTGCAAAAGAGCGGGGTTTTCTTTGTTTTGCATGAAAAATAAGTGCCTCCTTGAATCATAGGATTGCAAAGCCACATGAATAAAAAAACTAAAAATTAAAGATCATGACATGTTATATCTTTTAGGAACTGAAGATACAAGAAAACATAATAGAAGTTGTTTAGTTGCATCATAGGAAAAACACATAAATTTTCTTTAAGACTTAGGTGCATACATAGTTGTCATATACATAAAGAAATTTTTTTCTAAAGGTTTGATCAGTGGAAATTTTTCTTTGGAATTGAGCGCGAAGTGGCCCACAAGAAAAATTCTTAAAGTTTCTAATCCTACAGAACCAACAGCCTCTATAGAAAAAATTTCTAAGGATCGAAATCCTCTGAAATTCCTTTAAGATTCCTTGAATCGTAGAGGCTCTAAAAGAAATAAACGGTCATAGCTCACCTCTATCTTGATTCATTTATAAAAAGTGCTATACATTTGTAGTCTGATTTTTGATTTTCGTAGGACAAGTTTTCATTGCATGAAAAAAAGATACTGTCACACAGAAAATATTTTCATCACAGGAATTATGTTAATGAAAATATCATATTGCAATGGTTCCAAATTTTTATTGCATATGTTTTAACCAAATATTTTTATCACATAACAGAAATGTTTCCAGGGACCTCCCATTTAATTCAGCTATCACCACACCGGCCTGGATTACCCCTGGAAGCAAACTAATTAACCCAGTCAAACCATTGGCAATTAACAAACTAATCACCATTGTAGTATTCTACACCCCACAAACCCCAAGAGCCAATGTTACCTCCCCCTCCCACCCTTTTATAAACCCCCATTTGCTCCACTTTCCTACACCACCTTCGTCCTTCCTCTTTTGTTCTTCTTCTCATCCTTATTGTGCTACCTTTTCCTGTTCTAGCGGTGCATTCTATTCTTGAAGAAGCTTTCCAATCTCGTGTTCCTTTTCTCGAGATCGATTAACAGACTTGATCGTCTACTTGGAAAGGACGTCTTAATTTGTAAAACAGATTTAGTTTCTGTGGTTTATGCACAGGATTGGCAGCTACCATCTGCTGTTTCTCCTGTCCAAAGCCATCTTCTTGCATCAGGCGACGCTATGTCAACGGCCCAGAGCGGCAGCCCGAGCCCTGCGACCGCGGCGGCGGCGTCAGCGGTGGAGACAAGCCGCCACTGGGCGCCACACGGCCCGGTGCTGACGGCCTGTCTCGTCAGTATCAACGTGCTCATGATCCTCCTCATCTTCTTCTACTTCTGGCAGTTCTTCTCCGGGAAGCGAGGGCCGTCCTCCCCCGGCGGCGCCGACGAGGCGGCGTCGTCGGCCAGCACATCGCCGGCAACCTCGCCGCGAGCGTCCAGGCGCCTGCGCGGGCCCGACCAGCTGGACATCGCGTCATCCCTGCCCGTGTCCGTGTACGACTCCAGCAGCGACAGCGGCGTCGGGAACGCGGCGGACTGCGCGGTGTGCATCGTGGAGTTCCGCGACGGGGACCTGGCGCGCCTCCTCCCCCGGTGCGGCCACCGGTTCCACGCCGCGTGCGTCGGCGCGTGGCTGCAGCTCCACGCCACGTGCCCGCTCTGCCGCGCCAGCGTCGTTGCCCCCGCGCCCGCGGCCGCCGAGCCCAAGAACGACGACCCCAAAGACGACGGCGTCGACGGCGCGGACTGCCCGGTGTGATCGAGGCGGAAGAGCTCGTGCAGTGGCGCTCTAGCAAGCAAGCAAAGCCGGAGGAGCACGTAACAGCGGAAGGCGACACGCATCTTTCGCCGTCGGCGGCGGCGTCGCGGTCCGTTAGCTGACTCCTGCAGGTTGGTGAGGTGAAGCGAGGAGAGGAGAGGTACGGTCGCTTCAGTTTTGGGGATCGGAATCTTCTTCTATATGATGTGTATATGACTGGAATTGAGGTTATACTAGACATAGTAGGAGTATTAGGTCTGGATCTGTGCGAGCGCGTGGCAGCATTAGTAGTATAAGTTCGTTTGTAAAAATCAATCAAAAGCTTGATGGTTTGATCTAGGTCAACCCTATGTGATGTGAGTGTACGTGTTCATGTGCATGGTGTCGTGATATATAGACGGTACATAACCATGTTGTTGACATGCATGGAATTGGCCGGAAAGGGGCTTTTTAGGTGCGGAAATATTCGGAATTATGCATTCATGAATATATTTACGGAATGCGCTCCAATTGCACGCATGACGGCAGAACGCATGTTCCGTTTTCTCCATATGCGTAGGAGTGCTTGCAATCATATCAAATTTTATGATGCAACCCAAACAATCCATTCATTTGTCAACTCATTCCACACAATCTTGCAAAATTCCTTTCATTATAATAAGTTCATATGTGGAATGGGGGTGTTGAGAATTTACAATGTTCCTTGGAAAATTTCAACCAAATCAATGTATCCAAATAGCACGCCATAACGCCCTATACCTCAAGCTGAGGTCGACCTCATGCATTGTGCCAAAGCTTGACATCGACCTCAGCCTTAAGGATAAAAACTGCTTGATTTTGTTTCCTCTCTCCAAATCAGCGAGGGAAGGTATAGATTAGACCACACACAAGTGAGGGGTCGGCACAGTCGCCGTGGTGGCCGTCAAGGACCGTTGCCGTGGTGGCCGTCAATGGAGCCGTCTCGCAGCCAGGACCTAGCATGCCAATGCCTCTCGAAATAGCTGGCCACCAGATCCGATCAGTGGCGGAGCCAGCCAATTTCCATAGTCCGGGCAAGCAAGAGGCAGTGGGAAAGGGGCACAGCTATAGCTGCCATACGAGGGTCGCCAGAGCTCCCTTCCTCGCCGCGGAGAAGCCCGGGCAGTTACATAGTGCGGGGGGCACGGTGGATCCGATCACCACGACCTCGGCAAAAGGTCGATGACTGCGAGTGGCAACAATTATTATGGATTAAGGACGCTACCTTATGACCGCAACAACCAATACACATTGGAGATGACCTGACTCGTCGTAAACGAGTGACCTTTCCACATATGAACTGTAGAAAGTACCGATCGACTGGACAACGTACACACCTGTTCCCACTTCCCACACAGCTGCCAGCTCCATCGAGTCACTGCACTGCATGCACTAGCAAGAACACGTTAATTTGATCAGGTTCCTAGTGTTCCATGCTAGGTTTGCACAGTATCTTCCAAAGAAACAGCTCGCAGATAAGCCTCGGGGCTCGCAGCTAGCACCGTACCTAGCAGTGCCTAATTTCCTGGGCAAAGTCTGCACGCTTCCGGGATAGATCGGACCACTATTCAAAAAAAATTCTCTCCTTTTGATCACGTCGCGTCGTCATGTCAGTTGTACCTTCCTCAGATCGTACCGTTCCGTACGTCGACGGCAACGTGGTCACGAGGGAATTAAAAACAAACGAAGAACGGGAAACGATCTGATGGCCTCCGTTTCTCTAAGTCATGGCCCCTCGCGCAGGAACAAAGCTACCGCCACATACACATGCCCGCCACCACTTGACCGCCGCTGACGGCGACCAATGACGTGTGTATCTCTCCTGTATCTCAAGCAGAAAGATGGTCGAGAGATGCAAAAATTAACAGGAGGCATCTCTGTCGTTATCAGGAAGCATCCTGTGGTTGTACGATCGGGAACGGCAATAGCAGCATCTCGAGTTATGCATGGATTAATTTAGTTGGCGCACAGTGTTAGTCTCACGAGTTGCAGAATCTTTGGTTGATTTTGTTGGGGGTGATGCTGCTTCATCAGCATCGATAATTCATGTGGCAAGGAGGCAAGGAGTCAGGTTCCAAACATCTAATTAAGCATCATATAATCTTTGTGCTGGGCTCACTTGTCAGATGTTGCCGTTGGTCGGTCGATTACCGGTTGCGTTCGATAACAACATGCCACCATGAGACTTGCATTCTACCGTCGGATGACACCATGCCGCCGCCCTATTGACCGCTAGCGATGCCATGTTATTCTGACAACCACCACCAAAAATTGACACTCATGCTTCATCAGCGCTATCTATAACGTTTTCCGATTAAGCCTTTCTCTCTCATGCCTCCGGTTCTAAACCCTACTTTGCCCGAGCTCTTGCGCCTCATCTTCAGCAGCGAGTACATGATCCGGCTCTCTCTCACCGTCGCATATTCGTGCTCTTCCAGTCGGCGGTTCCTCGTTGCCACAACTTACGCGCTGACAGGTGGGCCTGCTTTGCTCTGTTGTTGGACTCGATCCTCAATATGGCTCTAGGATCACATCCTGGATTGCATCGCCGCAACTATTGATGCACATCTTCTCGCAAAAAAAAACTATTGATGCACATCTGGATTATATCGCTGCAACTATTGATACGAAGGTCAAAGATCGACATGGTAAAAATTGTTAATACTTAGCGGACGATTCTAACAAAACACTAAATAGAGTGTTCCTTCAGGGGGCTCTCCTGCTCGACACTCGTTCCTTAGGGGCCTTTTCACGCTGAAAGTAGAGCAAAGAGGGAAAACGCTAGCTTTTTCCTCTTTCCGCACGAGCACCAATGCCAGAGTGGAATCTGTGAGCATGGCCAGAGGCGGAAGGGTGGAAGGCTGCGGCAGATGTGAGACGGAGACAGAACGGTGGCCGAAGGCGCCACTGGGGACTTGCCGGAGACCTGACGGCGAGGTAGAGCCTAATGGCGAGGCCGAACAGTGAAGCTAGTCGCCGCCGCAGCCATACCACTAAGCCGTCGGCCAATGGTCAGTTGACCATCATTGCCGCCATCGTTACCTCAATATTTAATGGTAGGCGTTTAATGAGCCACCGTCCATCGCTTGAGGCGAGTAAAACGTAGCGGAGAATCGCTGGAGTTGGAGACAGGGCCGGCAGGGTACAGGATCGGAGAGGGGCGCGGGACGCATGAGACATAGGGTGTGTTTAGTAGGCTGTATGTTCCTAATATGGCTATCCCTACTGAGACATGCCGAGTCTGGACATGCTGAGTTGATATCATTGTGCAGTATTTGGTAGCTTATAGCCCAGTTCTTTTGACAGCTTATGGTGGCTCATGGCATAAGCCGCCCCCTCCTCAGCTTATTTTAGAAGCTGCTCCCAAATTTTTATGGCATAAGCCGGGTAGTTAAGGGTTAACTAGTTTAGAAGCCTTAAAAAATTTTAGAATCGGCTTCTAGAATAAGCTGGGGAGGGGGCAGCTTATTTTGATAGCCACCAAAAGAACTGGGCCAATATGTGTTGAGACATGCTGAGTTGAGATGTTGTTTGGCTGCCTATATGAATTAGGACATGTTAAGCTGAGAGTGTTTTGGTAGCCTGTATCTCTCTGAATTTGGTTACCTCCTCCATATGATGGTGGTGATGATACCACCATACTAACTTCTATATTGAGAAAATGATTTTGCACACTATTTTAGCAAGATTTCAGCAGCAATTTTGCATAATTTTAGCAGCAATCCAATACTATGAATCAGATTTCAGCACAATTTTAACAAGTCCGTATTACATATATAGTACTTCAACATCCATAACTATCCATATTACATATATAGTAGTCCATCATCAAATTCTACTTAGCAAAATAGTGTTCATACTTCACCATATAGGAGGTGATGATGTATAGTACGATATCCTGTATACCAGACGGTATCCGCATACGATTCCCTGGACTTCCAGAAGGCCGCTACGTATTTAGTAAGGATCCCTAGAGCGCAAGGCAACCCCTCGAAAGAGGGAAGATATCCTTTAAATTAGGAAGTCAATCCCGACGTTCAAGGAAGCCAGAGTCCTACTCGAGCGTAAGTCCATGTCCAGTACGACCCTGGGGACCCCCTATATAAGGGTTAGCAATCCCATAAGGGAGGACAAGTCTTTTCAAGTCGCACAGCGAGTTGAGCCAGATCCCAGGAGGCGAAGCCCTAGAAGACCCGCTGCCTCGAAGGAGTCGAGTCCCGCGGTATTAGTTAGGTTAGTCTGCGACTAGGCCTAGGGTAGTCACTAACATACACCCCCATTGTAAAGACGTTTTCTCCATCAATATATACGAACAGGATGTAGGGTTATTATCCTAAGGGAGGCCCGAACCTGTATAAAAAAGGGTTGTCCCCTGTTATCAGATCTCCTGGCCTTGGGCCCTAGAGGTCCCTACCCCCCAGTATCACCGTTCCACGAATACTGTAAGATCGCCGATTCACCGATCGTCGACAGATGGCGCCGACCGTGGGGACCTCTCCGGATCAAGCCGTCCAGGAAGAATCAAAGTCGGCAGGATATGCAACTAATCGCAATCAGCTCTTTTTGTCAACTGCACAGCCCTCGTCGGTCCGAGCCGAAGAGGAGGAAGTAGATGCGACAAGAAGTCTGATCGCCCTCACGCGCCGTGTCGGGTACTCAGACCGGGGCTTCTACGACAACTTTGGCCCCATGGACCCGTACCCGGTCACGGATCGCGTGGATTTTAGAGAATACGCCCCTAGAGAGTACTCGGATCACGAAGCAGATCGCTTCAGGGCCGAGTGCGCCAGGGCCTTCGACGGGAAGTTGGTACTGAACGACAACCTCCCGCCAGGAACGACCAGTCCAATGGTCGGAATTTCACCTACGAATTCTGATCGTCAGGACGATCACGACCCTACCCACGCCGCGTCCGATGAGAACAATGCGATGGAGTGTGAGTACACATCATCTAACCAAGGACCTCGAGTGGTTCTCGCGATCGACGATGGTCGTGAAGAGCTCGAGGACCGAGATCTGCCTGGGGGCTCGGAACGACGCAATACGATGGCCACTCCCCCCAGGAACGGGGACTTGCCTGCCGTTGCAGAAAGAACCCCTCCAGAAACGAGGGAGTACGTGTCCCGAACCGCTCGAAGGCTCACGGAGGTGCGCAATCGGCTGTCACGACTACCGGCAGCAGATTTATCAACACCCGCGGGTATGCAATGGCTACAACGGCTGGGGGCTGACCTCCAAGAGGCCCAAGACCAAGCCGAGTCTTCTCGAGCCCAGTCGGTGACACGCAGCTCTACTCGAGTAAGAACCCCTTCTCCGCTAGAAGAGCGTGACCGAGAAGGACGACACCCTAGGAACAGGACTCTTCAGGAGGAGCCACCTGTTGACCTCCGAGACCAGCTCAACAGGCGCCGACACCAAAGGCGCCAGCAAGAGCAACAGCTCCCTCGGAGGGACCACACGCAGTACGCCAACATTCGTGGCCGAGCTTCGACCTCGAACAGCGGCGAGAATGCACCTTATCGGGGAGCCTTCAGCGGATGCCAAGTGCTATCCCAGGAGCTCCGGCAGGTGCGCTGGCCTTCTTGTTTCAAGCCCGGGTCGCTAGAATCGTATGACGGCACCACGAATCCCGTGAAATTCCTGCAGATCTACACCACCGCGATCAAGGCCGCAGGCGGGGACGAGAAGGTTATGGCCAACTACCTTCCTACCGCTCTCAGGGGAGCCGCTAGGGCTTGGTTGACGAACCTACCCCCAGGAACTATCCGTTCATGGGGACAGCTCTGCGACATGCTCTTCGGGAACTTCCAAGGTACCTTCCCAAGACCTGGTCGTGTCGACGATCTATTCCTAGTCGTCCAAGACCAGACAAGACCTTTCGAGAATTCACCAAAAGGTTTAGTGCGGTCTGCAACACTATTCCGGAGATAACTGACTCGGATGTCATCCGTGCCTTCACTCGGGGCAGCAGAAACGAGATGTGTATGCACGACTTGATCATGCGACCACCAAAGACCACAAGACAGCTCATGGACCTGGCCGAAAAGGCCGCCTGTGCGGAGGAAACCCTGCGATACATCAAGCAGCAATGAGGCGGGCCGACCAATTCTCGGGACGATTCGAGGAAGACTAAACGTAAGAAGAAGTCCTCCAGAGAGAACAAGGAGAAAAGGGCCAAAGCCGACGAGGTAATGGCCGACATCTCCGAGAAGCGCACCTGGCGACCACGCCCCAAAGACAAGCCTACCAATTCCTCCGACAAGCCATCCAAGCCCTGGTGCGACTTTCACCAGACTGACTCGCATGATCTACGTCAGTGCCGCATCTTCAAGAAATACCTTAGGGAAGAAAGAGAAAAGTTCCGCGAGGAGGACCCTCAGGTCGCTAACAATAGTCGGGACACGACTTCCGACGACGATGACTCCACCCCTGAGCCTTTCCAGGGGCACGTCAGAGCAATCGAGCACATATTTGGGGACTCAACTTCATATGAGTCAAAGAGGCAATACGATGCGATTGCCCGAGAAGTTCTCGTGAGCCTACCGCGGGTCCCTCGGGCGGTCAAGTGGTTTGAGGTCACGATCTCTTTCGACCAGACAGACTGCCCTGAGAACTATGCTCGGCCGGGACGATATCCAATTGTTGTCGAACCAACAATCAACAACTGCCGAGTAGGCCGCGTGCTGGTAGACGGAGGGAGCTCCCTCAATATCCTGTTCGCCAACACCCTCGACGCAATGCAGGTACCACGGTCGTCCGTCCAGACGGTGACGCAGGCATTCCATGGTATCGTCTCGGGCTCGTCGGCCACGCCGATCGGGCAAGTCACGCTCCCGGTTACCTTCGGTACACCGGAGAACTTCCGAACAGAGAAGATCATGTTCGACGTTGTCGATTTTGAAACAGCGTACAATGCTATCCTGGGATGCTCGACTCTGGCCAAGTTCATGGTAGCAATACACTATGCCTATCAGTGCATAAAGATGCTCAGCCCAAAAGGCGTCCTCACGATTAAGAGTTCCCCAAAGAAGCACTCCTCTGCGATAAGTGTAGCCTTGACCTTGCAGAACAATATCAACTCTCTATTCGGGACACCGATGCAACGGCACGTGCCTCCACATCGTCAAGACCACCGCCGCCACTACGAGCGACAACCTCGGAAAGTACCCCCTCCAAGTCAGAGAAAAAGTTCCACGACTAGGTCGGAACTGGGGGAAAAACAGGGTCTTTTTCCTCAGCAGGACCACGGTTCCACAGGAAAAGCTGCCTGATCTAGGTCGCTCGTACCAGCTACCAAAGGTCGTGTCCCTTAGAGAGTCCCTCACGCAAGTACCTTCGGTAAGGTTGCATGGCCATCGCCCCCTCATCAGCAAAGTCCAAAGTTGTGCCAGCTCCGCCCCTAAAGATCGTCAAGCTACGAACAAGTCGATGATAAGACGCTCTGGGTGCCGCCGCCCAGCACGCGCACTCAGCGAAGTTTCATCAGTAGGTCACGATAGGAAGGACGCGAGTCTCTGGGACAACCGGTGACAAGCTGAAGGAGGGGGGACAGCTTATTTTTTTTTAGTTTCCTAGAATGCCTTCCTTACAGTAGCTTGTAAAAGACACAGTTTCAAAATACATCAAGTTTCTAGTTCGATATATAATTTTTCAGACTACCTATCCGAGAATGCCCCTCGAATAAGACAGTCAAGGGCTAGATAAGTATATGGCGAATTGGTGTACACATACGAGCACTGATCTTTCTCGGCCTGCATGAAGGGAAAATGTTCCGCACTACAACCGTCAGGGACGCGAGGAAACCCCTTAACGTGTCAGCAGGTGACAGGGGAAGCCACTGAGCCCCCCACCTGACCAAACCTAAGGCCTGGTCGACTAAGCTCCCTGGTTCTGTAGTAACGTTCCTCGACCTCAAGTAAAGGAAGGGAAAGGAGGTGTGAATATAACTAGACCAACGGAACCCATACGCTCATTTGCGTCCCCGATTACTTTGAATAGAAGGCACCACGGGTAGAACGTAATGCGGTCGTTAGCAGGGCAAAAATGTGGAGCTTACTAGCTTATGTCCAGTACCCCGGAAAACAGCAAAGCACGAGTTGTCGCTACGACCGGGAAAACTGAGCGGGGGCCCCCTTAACGTGTTTACTGATGGCGAGGAGCCACGGAGCCCTCCATCCGACTAAACCTAAGGTCCGGTCAACCTCAGTTCGCGGTAAAAAGGCACAACTCGTAGATCCTGAGTCAGGGGGAAGAAGCAATGAGTTCAACTAAGTCCATAGCAAACCCCGCATATGACAAGCATTTCGCAAGAGCAGACAAATACTGTGAAAAGAACCCAAGTTTTCAGAAAACAAAAAACACACAAGATTAATCACACAGTTACTGACAATTGTCTGGTATAAGTTCCTATTCTATTTAGCTAGACTAGACGCCTGGACCTGATCACCGAAGGCATCCGCCGCACTCTGCGCAGTGTCGACAAGCTCCTCCTCCCTACCGGCGGGCAGGTCAGTGGCCAGGGCCTTCAGCGACAAGTCCGGGTGCTGACTCTAAAAAAAAGCCAGGGCGAAAGCCAGGGCGTCCTGCACGCCCTACTGAAGCTCATCTTCAAGAAGCTTCTTGAGAAGAGGCTTCAACCGAGAGACCGACGCCACGAGCTCCAACAATCGGGTAGCAGGCGAAGTATGGGGGAGGATGGCAACTCCAACTTCAATGAGCGCCTTCTCGAGCGTATCAACCGCGCGCTCGAGGTCCCCCTCTAGTTTTCCCGCATAGGCGTTGCTCCTTTGCAGGGAAGACTTCGCTTCTGACAAGCAGGCCTTCGACACCTGGAGCTCAGCCTCGGCCGCCTCCTTCTTCTTCTCAGCTTCCCAGAGGCGCTTCTGTAGCTCCTCCTTCTCCGCGCGCCAGTTCCCTGACTCCTCAAGGAGTTTCTTCAGCTCCTCGTTTGCCGCTCGGGTAGCCTCCAGCTCGGTTTGAGCCTTCTCGAGCGGGGGAATCCGAGAGATGGCGATCTAAATACAGCAAGGTCAGTATCGATTACCGTACACGTTTTATCGCTAACATTTTTATTTACCTGTAGCAAAGACGCTAGGCCGACGCTCTCCGGCACTAAGGGTTCCGGCGCAGAAGGCTCCACCTGCTCAACCAACGCCGGCGCTGGTCTTGGTGGCAGGGGGTGTTCCTCGACGGTCCCTCCCGCCGGAATGCCGGTGGGAACGATGGTAATCCTAACCGGAGGAACTTCCAAGTCAGTTCGTCATCAAAACAAGAAGCGAAAGGAACTCCAGAGAGGACCAGGAAAAACACACTCACCTTGTACGCTTCGCATGGGGAAGGAATCCTTTGGACGAAGCATCAGGGCCTCGCTTCTCAGAGGAGGCCAGTGGCACCTTTCCCTTTGCCGTTGCGACCTCTTCCCTATGAGTAGTCGAGGGAGGAGGTGTCGGTTCTCGTGGAGGAAGGTCGCCCGCTTCGCGCTGCCCGACAAGCTACTCCTGTTAACCTACTCGGGGAGCGCATGGAGAAAGCTAGCCGGGCAAAGAGTTCTAACCTGAGGCTGGGGATCTAGCGGAGGAGGAGAGTTACGGGTAGGGGGCTCCACGCGGGCGTCCTCCTTTGCCGCCGCGGCCCTGGATGGACCTCCACCTCCCTCTTCGGAGGTTGGCTCGGTCTCCCCTAGGATTTCAACATCCTCATTCTGAACGGAGGCGCCAGCACATTCGGCCTCCAAGTCAGGGCCTCCGCGGCCTGCTCGCTGCAGAGACGAACTCGAAGGTGATTAGAGTTACCGTACGAGTGACCAACAAAATGCCAGACAAGGTAAAGGACTTCCGACTTACCGAGAGGATTTCTTTTTGGTTGTCGGGGCTGAGCCTTAGGATAGGCAACGGCACCCCGGTCCGCCCACCTGGGGGAGACTACTCGAACAGGTTGCTCAACCTATTCTGAAGCTCCTCGGGGGACAGATCTACGCAATCTAAAATGATCAAAAACAAGTTGGAAGTCGCACCGACTAGCATGACACAGGAAGGGGCAAAATACCTACCAGTGTCAAAGTCCCTTGACTGGTCTTGCCCCTCCGGGACCATCCAGGCAGGCTGGATCCTTGACCGAAGAGGGCTAAGTCACCGCCGAAGGAAATTTTCTACGACATCCCACGCCGACAAGCCTTTGGTGGCGAGATTGGCGATGTCGCCGACAAGTGCCTTGAGCTGTTTTGTCTCCTTCGGGGTTTCCGCCCAACATTTCACCGGGAGAGGAGCCAGGCCTCGGTAACTGATCCCGGAGAGAGGTGGGGGCTGGCAGTCGAACCACCTCGAGTGCCAGCCCGACCATGACGACTTCCAGGAGGAGGAAATGTAGGTATCTTTCTTTCCCTCCCGAATTTGGAACCCGGCGCCGCCGACGACTCCTCCACCGCTGACCTTCATCCGGCGGAGGTTGTAGAAGAACCTCCACAGCTCCAGGCTCGGTCAGATGCCGAGGTACGCTTCGCACAAATGTGTGAAGACCGCCAGCATCAGGACCGAGTTCGGGTTGAGGTGAATCAACTTGATCTTGTAGAACTGGAGCACGAGGAGGAAGAAGTGGGACGGTGGGAATTGGAATCCGCACCTGAAGAAATCTACGAAGATGACGACCCAATCCGTATCCGGACTGGGGATCGTCTCCTTCACGGCCTCCCGGACAGGCACGAACACCACCGGGAGGATCACCTCCTCCGCCACGAGTCTTTTGAGGGCGGAGGAATCCATCACCGAGGCTTCGAATTCGGGGATGGCGGAAATTGGCTCCCCCAAAGCATCTCCCGACGACTTCTTGGGCTCGGGGGACTTCCTTGCGGCGCTCTTCTTGCCCATTTCTTCCGGCTGATCGGTGATGGAAGCAAGAGGTTTTTTGGCAAGGGGCGCGAGGAAGAAGATGAGGGGGGCGAGAATGCTAAGGGACAGAGAGTAATGCGGGCAAAAACCCCGACTCTTGGTTCCTTAAGGGATTTTCAATCTTCGCCTGACCAAGCACGGTTAACGGCACGATCTGTTCCATCGCATTTAATGCGGGCAGTTGCTTTTTCCGCATACGAGGCGCTGCGCGGGAAAAAGAGGGCCTGACAAACCCACGACCCCGACAAGCGCGCCGTGTTACGGTTCACGTCAGCCACACAGCGGTGCAGAAAAAAGGAAAGATTCTTCATCACCACGTGAAGTTTCCGCCACGATGGTTCGGTTTTCCATAAATCCGCCAGGCAAGACGCGTGTCCGTGATCAACGGACTAGATCGGCTCGGAAAGAACTTTGGGTTTTTTCCAGAGAATTGCTCCGATATATCTGTCACGACTACTCGGTAGGGATTAAGCCTACTCGGGAGAGTTGTTGACAAGGACCACCCGGTTCGCCTACTCGGAGCTGCTCCCCGAGAAGGGCAGATTTCCTACAGAACAGTCACAGCCTCTCTTCACGTACTGATGGGGGGCTTGATGATGTATAGTACGATATCCTGTATACCAGATGGTATCCGCATATGATTCCCTGGGCTTCCAGAAGGGTACTACGTATTTAGTAAGGATCCGCAGAGCGCAAGGCAACCCCTCGAAAGAGGGAAGATATCCCTTAAATTAGGAAGTCAATCCCGAAGTTCAAGGAAGCCGGAGTCCTACTCGGGCGTAAGTCTATGTCCAGTACGACCCTGGGGACCCCCTATATAAGGGTCTGTAATCCCATAAGGGAGGACAAGTCTTTTCGAGTCGCACAGTGAGTTGAACCAGATCCTAGGAGGCGAAGCCCTAGAAGACCCGCTGCCTCGAAGGAGTCGAGTCCCGCGGTATTAGTTAGGTTAGTCTGCGACTAGGCCTAGGGTAGCCACTAACATACACCCCAATTGTAAAGACGTTTTCTCCATCAATATATACGAACATGACGTAGGGTTATTATCCTGAGGGAGGCCCGAACTTGTATAAAAAAGGGCTGTCCCCTGTTGTCAGATCTCCTGGCCTTGGGCCCTAGAGGTCCCTACCCCCCAGTATCACCGTTCCACGAATACCGTAAGATCACCAATTCACCAATCATCGACGGGAGGGGTTACATATGTTGGGGAACGTGCTACGCAAAACAAAATTTTACTGCGCACAATCCACCCCAAGATCACTATCGAGGTGTAGGCAACGAGATCATACCTTCGACGATCATGTCAATGCAGCGGAGAAGTTGACCGATGTCTATGAAGTCTGCACACTCCCGCAGCTAGGTTATACCTCCCAGCCACGAGAGCGATCTCCTCGCGAATAGTTCGCCCGATTGAACGCCGAAGTATATGACGTCTCCGAGGTATCCACGTGTACCGGATCAGCGACACCGCGGTAATGTGTGGACCAGCACACAAGAACAGCGGGGATCTACGAGAAGGAGAAGCAGCAGCGCGCCGGCAGCTGTACTAGATCCAATCTAGAAGGGAGAGAAAAAGAAGGCTGTGACCAATCTAGAGATGGCCGGCCTAGGGTTTAGGGCTGCTTCTGGGGCTGCCTCTGGGGCTACTCGGGATACCCTTTGAGGTGCCCTGCCCCTCTATTTATAGGGGTTGGGGCAGCTCTCCCTAGGCAGGTGAAGTCCTATTCCAGCAGGGACACCCTGTTGGAGTTGGAGTCCAACTCCACCAGAACCTTCTAGAACCTTCTAGAACTTCTGGAACCTTCTAGAATTTCTAGAACCTTCTAGACTTCTAGAACCTCCTAGAACTTTCCGGAACACTTCCGGACATCACCGGAACCATCCGGGACCTCCCGAACACTTTCGAGATCATTCAAAACAATTTCGAAACCCTTCTCTCTCGTTCTCCATAAATCGTAGCACTCCTAAATGTCGCTAAAACGTTAAGCGTGTGACCCTATAGGTTCGAGTATATGTGGACATGTCCGGAACACCTTCCGGTCAATAATCGTCAGCGGGATCTAGACACCCATAACGATTCCCACATATCATCGAAGATCTTTATCGAGCGAACCTCGTATTACCGCATATCATCCTTTTGCCTCACGATACGTTACACAACCCGGGGCGAGACTTTGACGGTATTCCTGTGATCAACTCCTTGATCACCATACCTAGTTATCCTCGTTACCGGTTTATACTCTTTTCTCGTTTCCGTATTCCAGTATCCCCGTGACTAACCTTTTAGTCACAATACCTAGCCAGGCGATGCTGGACACCGTAATACCGAGTGGGCCCAGAGTGTATCTCTCCATCGCCGGATGGGCAAATCCCAGTCTTGACATATCTTGAACCACGATATACTTTCTGGTGTACCTGAAAGTCACCTTTATAATTACCCAGTTACGGAGTAATGTTTGATGACCCCAAAGCAACCATCCGGTATCCGGGTCTACGATATTCTCATGGTCTAAGGACGCAAGTAAACGTTAACACATAATGAGAAGATACTGACAACATATTGACGAAGTGATCTCGCAGTATCTCATAAGGGGGTCTATCCAACACCATTGTTACCCTAACAATGTGTTCCCATTATTGCCGGCATCCTTGTTACATTAACAATGCCCATGATCAGGAAAACAAGACCATCAACAATACATGAGCTAGTCTAGAGGCCTGACTAGGGATCTGAATGGTGTTTATTATTCCACACATGCAATCAGGTTTTCCTCTGAATCTCATATTCAAGAACCAATGCAATTCTAGCATAGAACATAAACTTAATCATGAACATGAAAATAGAATGATAACAACTTTATTATTGCCTCTAGGGCATATTTCCAACAACATATACTATCTCACACATGCATATGTCTCATGGTAATACTAGTAATTAGGGGGATACATTATCATATTTGAGCAAATTATACCAACTCACAGAAGATCATTATTTTTTTGCTATGAAATGCTCAACGAATGCAACACGGACATCATCTTTCATTTCCATGAGATTAAGGCATTTCCCCTTATTTTCCGTCAAATGATCTAAAACAGCCAAGCGATGGTTAAGAGGGAAAACCTTGAGGTCCATGACGGCTTTGTACAAACCAACTGATCTGTCTCTATGCACTGTGTACTTGATAGCATCTGCCATTTCACACGCATCATCAGACATGTTGTTAAATTGAGTGGACTTAACTTCACCCAAAAAAGAGGACCTATTTTTCTTTTTAGTTGAACTAGATGGGGAAGGAGTAGCTGCCAAAAGCCCTTCAACACCAAACTCGAACCCGGTAGCACCAACATCCACTCCAAATCCCTCATTACCATCTTTGCATGTGCTCTCCACGTCAATAGGAACTCCCAAAGGTTCATTGGACCCCATTGTAAACTTCCCTGTAGGTTGCCTAGTGCTGAAGATGGCTTCCATGCATAGTATTTAAGTGGCACATTAAGGAACTTAACATCTTTAGGATGATCCTGCAAATAATATATTTGAATACAAAATCACATTGATAGCATAAAAAGCAATTAAGTTGAACATGTATGTACAGACTTTGGTGTGATCTGTCACACTCCGGTTTTTCAAACCTTGCAAAGCATGGCATTGCATTAAGCAGACCAAATCTAAATCATGCACGGTACCTTGTATGAAATAATGGTAACTTATGCACACAAAAAAACTAGTGCAACATATACACCTTATACATATCCACTTTAACCCTATCTTCTACTCAAATTTTGACCACGAAAATTCAATCAAGACAATCACAGGCCATACACTATTTTTCTGTCTTCTTCTCTGCTGACCTTTTCCCTCTGTCCTCTTTCCCTTGGTTGATTCCTCTCTTGAGCAGCAGTGAGACCCATATTTCCTCCTATACCTATTCACAGGGCCCATAGCATAGCATAATGCATCTACCACACAAAATCCTGGAAACCACTATTTGCTATGTAGCTGTTCTATCAGATCAATAAATGTAAAATTCATATCACGTGTGGATTTCTACCACCATAAATTCTCAAACAACTCTTGAAGATTCTTGGCAAGATTCGTCAACCAGCCATGAACAGTTTGCACAGTTGTACTGTACAAGAAATGTTAGTTATTAATTCTTTTCCATTGAAGCCAGATTTGACCCTTGTACAGGAAGTGCTAGAAATACATAATAGAAAAATCAACTTCTCAGAGATACCCGCTGACATAAAAAGCCCAAATATAAAATAAAATGGCTTGGTACAATATAAATATCCCTAGTTGTCATTATTTTTCCAATCAGGGATAAATAAACCTTTGAAACTACACCTACCCAAAATAACTCCAAAAATTCCTAGAAAAATCGTGTAGCCTCCCTTATATGCTAGAACCTCAGGTACCCAGAAATACAAGTCTCCATAGTACGAAAATTTTCAGATATCTCCTGTTTTCAAAAACCGACCAGATTTAGCTTTGAACTACAAGTACCTAAAATATTTTCCCTAAAAATATGAGAAAATTCTTAGAAAATCTACACTCTATCCAGAGCTCCAATACCTAAAAACCCTCTTACCTACTGTGCACAAAATTGAAGTAAAGGCTACAACTATTTCCTACCCAAAACATGCAATCCAAGATTCCATCCAATCTATTCAATGGAAAACAGCCAAACTCCTTCGTGATGTTCCTCAGCACCCAAGGCACACTTCCCTGCCAAGTCCAACTCAAGTTACACCAACATACACATCACCAGGACAACTTTTCCCTTCAATAGTGAGTGGTGCCCAAGTTTGCTACAACTTCACCTTCAATAGTGAGCGGTGCCCAAATTTGCTGCAACTTCACAGCACGGACGAGCTAATTAACTCCCCTGCCTCCTCCTCCTCTACTTAAGCCAAGCAACTCCTCTCCCTCTCAATTCCCAACCAGCCCGAGCTCATCTTCTCTATCTGTTCTCCATCTACAAGCCTCCCTTTCTTCCCCATAAAATTAGCTCCCCTCTGTACATGTTTTCCCAAGGCCGAGCTCTACTTGCTTTCTTCTCCCAAGCCCCAAGCTGAAGCAAGTCACCCCGAGCTCCGTCCTGTTCCTTATCCTCTCCTTTGCCCTACTCGAGCTGCATTTTCCCTCTCACCCAGTTTCCTCTCTTGGTAGAAACGTCAAAAGTCTATGTCTTCTCCGTTGTAACTCCGATCAAATCAATTCTTTCTCCGATGATCTCATAAATTTCAGAAATATCTACTAAGGTAACTTTAATAATTTTTGAAAGGTTTGGAATTTCAATTTTGAAAATATTTCAAATATGTATGCTATGTCGATACATCTTGCTCAAGATTCCCGAAAAAATCAATTTTTTATACCTAAAAGTCTTCTAAAAATAAAAAATAAAAATAAATCTAGCATGATGGGCTCAGTGACGCTTTAAAACTCTGATTCCTTTAGGTAAAGCTAACAAAAATCATGATGTGCTTCAAAACCTTTACACACACACACACACACATATATATATTATATACATGCAATCTTTTTCATAACACCTGATACCTCATTGTATCTGCATCCTCTTCTCTTACCATGTCATATCGTTCGAATCTTATTTGGGTTTCTCTAGCTTGGTTGTTTATTCGACTCTCTCCCGGCGTGTAGTTGACGGAGTGAGGTACGTGCGTCAGGAGGATCTGGAATCACCCCTGTGCCAGGAACAAAACCAGGAATTGCCAGGCAAGCATTTCTCACCTTGACCATGTTGAAACCTATACGTGATAAACTTAAGTATTTTGCTTACGAACCTACATGCTATGTTTGTAACAACACTATGTTAAATAAGAGTAGCTATGACCTATAGATGCATTGCCAAGGATCTGACCTGAAATACTTTGTAGCCCTAGTATTAGATGCTGGACATTGTAGTTCTGGTGAGGTACTAGATATATAGGCTGTAAGCTAAGCTTAGCCCCGCTCTAGAATAAAACTCTAAAACTTTTACAGTGTTGAGAATTACTTTTGATTCGGGAAAACAAAACCCTTGGGGTGACATGAGTCGCCCAGGGTGGATGTTGAAAATATGTTTACCAAAAATCCAGGATAAAAGGGGAGATGATTTTGATTTGGGTAAGAATCTTAAGGGGAGTTCGGGGATGTTGTTGTAGCATGTGGAATCAAGGTGGTCAGATGGTGATGTGGAGTCTTGCTTGAATCAAGCAAGGACCGAGTCTAAGTGCCGC
Source organism: Stipa capillata (assembly GCA_019208055.1). Lineage (NCBI taxonomy): Eukaryota > Viridiplantae > Streptophyta > Magnoliopsida > Poales > Poaceae > Stipa > Stipa capillata. Next base: position 110,565 of record JAGXJF010004523.1, on the reverse strand, counting down.
TAAACCAGGTTCACCCCGTACGTCCACATGGCCTTTGTGGGAAGGACTTGGCTTATTATCCCATCGAGTGCTAGTGTGTGGACCTGTGGGCAGTAGGAAGAGAGTGCTATGTAGATTGTCATTCCTAGAGGACCTCCGCGAGACTTCGTAGGAAGTTGTTCGACACAAAGGTAAGTCCACTTCGGGTTGTGGGTTGGGAGTCACCGAGCACAAGCGGAGATTGGGTAGATCTTACCTAGCGGGTCTAGCTCTAGCACGACAATGGGTGAAAGGTCTCGTTGTAGTAACCCTGCCGATACACCTCGTGAAGTGTATTCGTAGTGCTCGGCAACAAGGGGGGACTTACATCTTTTGGGTAAAGCCGTACAAACTCTGTAGAATGTTAAAATCTATTCGAATAGCCGGGTACTCGGTTATGGACATGCACTGGTAAGGCCACACATTGGTTAGACTAAGTTTTGTTTGCAAAAACCTGGGAAAGAGACTAAGGACGTGGGCATGACGTGCCCACAGAGTGCAATTTACGCTACAAGACAGGTAGTAAGGAATTGCAGAAGAAGGGCCTAGTTGTATTGCAATGGGTAGTACGGACTATAGTTGGCGACAGGCGAAGCTATCAGGCTGAGATGAGGAAAGGGGTAGTGGAAACTACCTCATGCAATGATATCATCATTCGAGTTACTTTGAATTTCAAAACTGCCTTAAAATCTACTATTCTTGTATTTAATTGAAAACTTACTTTTCCACACAATATGTGACCTATCATAGAGCTGACTCCTTTGAATCAAACCTTGCATGAAATATAGCCGTATTACTCTCCCGCGAGGACTTGCTTGCGAGTACATTCAATGTACTCATCTGGCTTGTTGATGTGGCCAGGTGAAGAGGAGTACCACTCCGACGATGATAGTGATTTCGAGGGCTAGGGCATTACCCAATCAGTTGCCTGTGGTTGGCATATTGATGGGCAAACAACCACGTGTATCTTTTTGCTGCAGTTTCTTTTAGTTCGGCCAATTGGCCTGGTTTGTACCAATAAAGACCATAATGGCTATTTGTGTATCAGACTCGGATTGTATGACTGTGATATCTAACGGCTTGTGTGTAGTGGCTACTGATCATGGACCAGTACAGAAAACACAGAGGTTTATCTGGCTTAAAAATTGGGTACGCCACATGACCCAAGTAGTGTTGCTCTTCTAGCACAATCATGTTATTGTTATCTTTCCACAGTGCCCCACTAAGGTCTCTTAACTGACTAATTTTCACCCCTCTTGCGAAGGTGATTGTGCACTTGCGTGCTAGACACATGACCTCCTATGTATTCACTCAAAAACTTTGCAACTTGGTTAAGGTGGATCTCCTTGAATCCTTTGTTAGTCTTCACACCTTTTGCTACTATTTTAGCAAGTGATCTCAACATGAAAGCTGATATGGTGGAGTCCAAAATAGTGCCTTCTTTGAAGAAGCCCGGCACCCTCGGAGCCATCCTTACCATGTTGAGTCATCTGCAGCAACATACATCAAAATTACACATTTCAACAACAATATCCTTATTTCAGCAACAAATATCAGATTTCAGCATCAAAAAACATATTACAGCAACAAATATTAGATTTTGGCATCAAAAGACACCTTTCAGCAATAAATATTCTTATTTCATCAACAAATATCAGATTTCAGCACCAAAAGACACATTTCAGCAACAAATATCCTTATTTCAGCACCAAATAACATAGAATTCAGCACATCACACATAATAGATTTGATATATTATTTGAGTACATAGAAATTATAAATGATACATCAAATATGTGCTAAACCCCTGTTCTCCCACATCTCATTTGCACATTCATCCCTAATTTAAGACCAAAAACTATTATCTAGAAGTGCGTCATTGTGACTTACACTTGTGGGGTTAGGCTCCCATGTGGTCTCAGACGGAACAAAATCATCCTCACCATATTGAAGGACCCAGTTGTGGAGAATGGCACATGTTAGTACAACTTTCACTTGGGTCTTGTAAGAATGGAATGGCTTATTATAAACAATCTTCCAACAGTTCTTGTACGCAGCAACTCTCTAGCATTTTGAGGATAATTTCCTCCACCATAGTCCTTCAAGTGGTACCTTGTGCCACGTTATGGTGGAAGAAATCCTAGTCTCACAGCATACCCAGCATCAACGAGATAGAATTTTCCTAGCACATAAGAACTATTAGCTATGGACCAACCTTACCAATTAAATTTAGCTATTAGGGTTTAATTTATTACTTGCAGGAACAATCAACTCATCATCCCTCTGCAAAGCATTTGCAAGTATAAGGGCATCATGGGCTGACCCCTCCCATCCGGCAAGTACGTATGTGAACTTTAGATCAAAGTCGACCGCAACCATGATATTTTGGATAGTATCACCTTTTCTACCCCAAAAGCAGCCAAGATCTTTATTGGGACTCTAGTAAGCACATGAGTCCCATCAATTGCACCAACATAGTCCTAATTAATAAACATAAGCACTTGTTAATATATTTTGAACTACTGAATTAGTGGCATATGATACTTTTTAAAATTTTAGCTTGAAGTAAGGATTGAAGCGGCTGCTATTCTAAATTTAAGGGTGGATTTCAGTAGAGGGAGACCGAATCATCTCATCTCGCAACTCTCCAACAGCAAATAGTACCGCCTTAAGTACTACTAATTGTCTCAATAGATCTTCTAAACGTCGGCTGCATAACCCTAAATCTATGGTTGTGGCCGACTACTAGAAGGAACATGGCTACTAGAAGGAACATGACTACAATAGAGGTATGGATGCTATCTTTCAATAGTTCTCTCTCTCTCTCTAAACAAATTACACAACTGGAAAAAAGGAGCTCTTTTCATTCTAAACTGGTTTAAGCAATTTGCTTCACTAGAATGATAGATATATCTCAAATTTGACTCCCTGGCTATATCATTAGGGGTATTTTCCCTATCTCTCTTAGGATAAACATCATGTAAGCACACATCATAGCAACTAGGTCAGCTCCTCTCACAATCAGTTGTTGTTGTTTTCTGGCAAAATCATCCATCTAAACAAATACAAACATAGCAATGCATTATTTGTAGTACTATAGCATTGGAACAATTCAATATGACAAATAGAAACATGCTAGAAATTGATATAAGCAAGCATCACTAGAGATAACAAGGGTAGATGTCATGTCCTTCATTTGCTACTTCATTTGAGTATAGCCTCCCATATTGTAACTTCTACATATGCTCATCACTCACTGAAAGTTGTACAGCATCTCAACTGCACTATAAAAAAATGTATGCACAATATATATATCCTTCTCTCTGTTAGCTTGTTGTTACAAGGGTATATAGCTCACTGTATATACAATATATCTAACCTAAAACTGAAAAAACAATAGCTGGTGTCTTCGATAATAGAAATACTAACAGATGAAGGTGACTAACTCTCTTGTTACATCTAGCAATGGATAAACACCACTTAATCCAATGCATTTCCTTCATACTTTGTAGAAAAACAATCAAGGGAAGTTTCAGTGCTTGCGAATGAAACAATTTTGGTTGATACTTTTGCCTAAATTGCTCCTTGCGTGTCTTTGCTTATATTGTTCTAGTTGTTTGAGCTATACCAGTGGCCCGCAATCAGCCCAATGGCCATCATCCAACAGACTACTATCCACCCCAATGGCCAGCAATGCAAGGCTCAACAGAAAGCATGTACCTATCCTGCCGGGTGGAGGTGGCGTGCAGACAGCTGGGTGGAGGCGGCATTGAGGTGGCTTGGCTGTTAAGGAGGCACGGGTCAGTAGGGAAAGGACGAGGCGGTGCGGCTCCGCTGGGACTTGATGAGGCACATCTCCGACAGAGAAACAACAGGCGGCGTGACTTCGACAGCGAAACGATGAGGCGGCGTGGCTCTGCCAGAGACATGAAGTGGCGGCGCAGGTCGCGCGGGAGATGACGAGGCGGGGCGTAGGTCGACAGAGAGATGACAAGGTGGCTGGTGAGGAGGCGCAGTTCGGCAAGGACATGACAACGGCAGCAGGGCTCTGGCAGGCGGAGGTGACAGATGGTGTGGCGGGCGGGAGGTGCCAGATCTATGGGCTAGAGAAAAGCGGGAGTGCTAGGCGGCGGAGGTGGGGATTGGACGGGCGGGCGGAGGCATGGGGGAACGGAGGGCAGGCGGCGGCAAAGTGCTGACTAGACGGGCGGGCGGAGGCAGAAGGAGGGTGAGCGGACGTGGTGCCTCAACCCTAGCGGGGAACAAATTTTTGACGGGCTAATGCACGCGCGGAGCAGTGAAGCCCAATTTCGGGTTTCTACTAGACATGGCTGAGAAGCCTTTTTTGCATAAGGTGGGCATGGCCCAGATGATGACCCAGGCTACCAAAACAACCTCAAACTGGTACGAGGTGAGATAGTCTGAGAGGATATACTCTACCAAACACACCCATAGGTGAGGAGGGCAGCCGTGTTACGTGGAATGGGGAGAGGCAGAGGAAATGAGGATAGGGCTAGTCATGCATGTGGGGAGGTGATTGCTCGAGCTCGGGAGGGAACGCGCTCCTCCTAGTCCGAATTAAAACCGCTTCTTGGGCAGCAATGCTGAGCGCTTCAGAAGCAGTAGCACAACAAGCACCAGCTTCGTGGATCTTTTTCCTTTTTTGAGGGCAACAAGCTTGATTGATGTCCATCAGACCACGGATCTCACCTTGGATTTAGTTATGGCCAGCACTAGAATGCGAAATAAAAAGATCACTTTGTCTGGCAATTGATGGATCTCGCTGCGCACCGTCGGTGCACGATCTTGATTCTCGGCCATGTTCTTTCCGGGCCACAATGCTAACATGGCTGGAACAAACAGTAACGTCGCTGAGTCAAAATTTAAAGGAAGAAGTCCATGTTCCACTCTAAGTTTTGATGCTCCGATACATAACCCCTAAGAAAAAAGAGGTTAATTAGCACCCCGTATCCGGTAAAAACTGGTGCAATTAACCCCAGGCAGGAATTAAAGGTGGTTTCACCAACATGGCTAATGATAGAGCGGTTTTGCCCATAAAAAATAACATGGACGTTGGCATAGAACTGAGAAGGCCTAAGAAATAATCTCATCTCTTTATCCTTTCATTGCATCGTGGATCACACTCATCAGAGCTTCTTCAACCTCTAGCTACCTATAACCAGGTTGTAACAGAGAGGGAGCCAACCATGGTTGGCATGGCCGAGCTTGCACTCTCCGGTAGAGTAGTGCAAAGGGAAGATGCAAATGAGGAAAATTGATTTATGGACTCGTATGAGGCACATAATGGTAGATGCGGTGAGGTTGGGCCCTGTCGGTGATGAACATTCATCTAGGCGGATTCGTGGTTGTAGAAACATGCAATTAATCAGGGCAAAACGATGAAGAGGTTAAGGAGATAATAAAAGGGAGATTAATTGGTTTGGTGCTTACGATTGGAGGAGATTGGGGGCAGCGTACATCAGCCAAATTGAGGAAGAGGCTGTTGAAGGACCTCAGATGTCGCCTACAAGGGTGGTGAATAGTTGTTTTAAAAGCAGTTATGATCTAAGCAAATTCTTAATGTAGAATTTAACTAACCGGATTTTTACAAGTTCACATCCTAAAAAGTCTAGTCTCAACTAAGTGTACCAACACCCTATGTCTAAGACAAGATAAGCAATCTTAGGGTGACATGCATGCAAATCAATTTCGACATACTATAATTGCACAAGTATGAATAGCAAGATATGGATTGTAAGAAAGTAGAGAAGATAAGGGATACAAATGATGTTTGTTCTCGAAGTTCGGATATCCACCAATATCCTATGGCTCCGTTGAGAAATCATGTCCTGACAAACATGCTAGCTCCAAATCTAGCTCTTTCCTCAAGATCTTGTCTTTAGCAAGAACTGCTCACTTTGGATAGCTCCATTCTCCACCTCGGAGATGGCAAGCTCACAGCCACTCACAAGTCCTCGGGCTACTTCACACTTTTCTTGATGAGATCACTAAGCTCAACTCCACCAAACCGTATAGGAGGCGGTAGCCTCCAAGAGTAATAAGCTCTCGGACTTCTACTCAAACACAATCGACGCGGAGAGCTCAAACAGATGCAACCAATGCAATGTCCAAGTACAACACAATGCACAAATCTCTCACACATCACCAAGAGCAACACATGTCATAGAGGCTATTAAGTGGGAGGGAGCAGCAAGAAAGACTCAAGGAATTAACTCTCAGGGGCAAAAAACTCACTCTCAATTTGGCCAAGGTGGCTAATTATAGGCCACCCTAAAAAACCAGCTGTTACACACTTTCTGCGTAAAAGTCAGAGGTTCAGAACAAAACTCGGAGGTTCCAAGATTCAAATTAACGGCTACATTAGCATGGATAGAGAGAAATCTTGGAGGTTCTAAGAGCAATCTCGTAGCTTCTAGGATTCAAACTCTGAGAGTCTAGAACCAAATCTCGGAGGTTACAACTTCAAACTTGGAGGTTCTAAGATTCAAACTTGGTGAGTTCAACACTTAATCTCGGATGTTCTGAGTATAATATTGGATGTCCGAGTTTGCAGATTTTAGCACAGCGAAAAACTTCCTAGAAGGAAAACGGTTGATCTGAACTAAGAAATCTCTTCTCGATGCAATGATGCGTACGAGTCATCAGAAACCAACAAAGGAATGGTCGGATCACATAAGATTCAAAGAGGAGAATGTAACTTATGCAAATGTAACATCCCTAATTCTGTAAGCATGTTTACTGTTCATCATTTCATAACATGACACCTTTGCATGAAGTCAAAATTCAATAAGATTTTGAAATTTTTGAAATGCTCAACGAAACCCTAAAATTCCATGTAAGGGGTTAAAAGTGAGTTTAAACTTGGGATTAAAATTCCGTAGGCAATATGCTTTCAAATGAATTCAAATGATGCTATATATTTTTAGAACCTCATTGGAAAACTCCTTAGAATTTCAAAAAAATTTGAAATTGTTTTAAAGGGGCTAAAGCAAAAATCAAAACAGAAAAAAGAAATATAAAACAAACCCCCCGATAGGCCCTCCCCGGGCCCATCTCTTCTTCCCCCCCTTGACTGGGCCGGTGGCCCAGCCTTCTTCTTCTCGCTTGGCCCGCTCGGTCTCCCCGCATCCCCTTCTCTCTCTCCCGATCGGGTCGTTGGCCCATTTTTCCTCCCCCACCTCGGCCTATCCCCGCCGCCTGGCCCATGTCCCCCTGCCCTTATTCTCACCCCGTCGTCGCCCCGTCCTCATCCACTCGGATGGCCGCCGCCACCAGCTCGCCACTGAGCTGCTTGCCGTGGCAAGCAGCCGGGGCCCGAGCGCCACCTCCTACTCTGGTAAACTCACTGCCCCTCACCTTATTCCCCCCTCAGACCGAGCCTTCCCCCCACATCCTTCTCTCTTCCTCGGCTCCTCTCTCCGTCGACCACCCCATCGCCCGTCGCCTCGCCTCAGCCCCGCTTCCGCCCAAGCCGAAGCCCACCGCTGCCCTCTTCGCCCCGGAGCTCCTCTCCCTCCTCGCCCCGGAGTCCGCCTCGGCTGCCGCTCTCGACGCCACCCACCTCGCTGCCCGTCTCAGTTCGCCGCCTCCTCACCTCGGCACCGCCTCGTCACCGCCTGCCGAGGATGCCGCCGCCTCCTCCCCTCGCCCCGGCACCCCGATGAGAAGCCAAGCGCCACCTCGCCTCGCGCCGCGCCCCTGTAAGCCGGCGCCGCCGCTCACCTCGTCGCCGTCGCCCCCACTGGACTTCGCCACCGGCGGCGGTCCCACACCAGTCGGACCGAGCCGAACGGCCGGATCCCGGCCACTTAATGAGGGCATTAACTGCCACGACATAATTAACGTGGTTAATTATTATATCGACACCATTAATACTTAAATTAATCCGACACATTAATGATATCATATATTGCTAAGTGTAATTAATTTCTGTAATTAATGCTAATCTTAATTAATTAATGTTCAGACATCATTAATGCTCATGATTGATAGTAAATACTAATCCGACATACTAATGACTATAATTAATGCACTGATTTAAATTAAAACTTGGTGTACTGTGTATGACGTGCGGGACCCGCACGTTAGGATTTAATAAAAGAGATAAAGGAAAAGAAAAAAAATATGACAGTAGGGCCCACCTGTCAGTGACCCGAGTCATTTTGACCAGAGTTGACTTTGGGGCCCACATGCCAGCCTTTGTTGCTATTTTGAATTATTTAATATTATAAAAATACAAGAAAAAGGGCATTAAAATGATTAAATCTTAGAGAAATCATATTAAATCCATTTTTAATCAGAAAAATGCAAATAATATATCAAAATGTTCAGAAAAATGAGATCTACCTAAATATGTCATTTTCGTACATGTTTGCATGCTAGGAAAAATTTAAATGGCCAAAAACTCAAATTAGGGTTTCCCGATTAACCGGGGGTTGTCGGATCGCAATATATCCAATGTCCAGACTCCGATTAAATGTTTCCACTTGCATTAGTCGTTATTTTGAATCCGTTATGCCATGACATACATTTCATATCATGCTGATGTTCATTATTTGATGTTTATTATTGCACCTCCTTTTTCCGGTGTATTCGTTCTTCACAATAGATCCGAAAGATTCTGAAGCGTATAATCCCAAGTGGGAACAAGACTTAATAACCGAACCTCAAGACAAACAACCCCTTTGAACATATTACAACCACCCTATTACTTACAAAGTATTATTTGTTTTTTAAACCTTTATCGCATGCGTTCAACTTATACTTTCAGTTAAATACTAGCTTTATTCCTTGTATAACTTACTTTGTCGTCCAATCAACACCACCACACCCCAACCTATTTAGAGTAGTATAGTGGTTACTTCTAAAACTACTTATATTGTTAATTATGCTTAGACATGCTTAGACACTCTGGGTGGGTTAAGTGGTAAGTGGGTGTTCACCGGGAAGCAACTAATGAACTTGATTAATAATTGTCAGGTTAGACGGGAGGCCATGGCTAGGAGCATGGTGGGTTGTCTCGATTTCCCACAAGTACCGGTTCTCGATGTATATTGATCCAAGAATTGCGTACTTCTACACGGGTGGTATAATGGGCCACCCACGACTAAATAATCTGTCTAGGCTTAAGTTATGAGCTGCATAGTTTGTCGTTTCCATTTGTTGGGTGAGTGAAAAATGATGTGATGTGGTGCCTCAATATAGGTATAAGGGTTACACACGGTCCGGGACCGGGGATGTTTAACCTGCTACAACTTTGGGACTGAGTTTGAGTATCGGTCAGATTGGTGTACACTGATTAGCCCATTAGGGTAGCTTATACTTAAGTCAAAAATATTGTAGAGGTCGTGTTCGATCACACTCTGTTAACACACCTCGTGAAGTGTGTCTCTGGCCTAGCATTAAGAGTTGATCGATACGTGTAGGTAAAGATGTACACCCTTGCAGGGTTTGAACTATTCGAATAGCCATGTCCGTGGTTATGGACAACTTGGTGATTACATATGTCGAATTAGACAACTACAACATTACTTTAAAATATGCCAACTCTAGGGTTGAGGAGTTAGTGATTGTTTCCTCCCTGGTGGCTGAGGAAGAATCAAGGGTTTAAGTGTACGGTGGTCTACAATAGAGTTCATCGTGAAGATTCGACTCATCTCCTTTAAAAGTAATCTAGTAGTAATTTCATCCTACTTAAAGAATATGTCGAAAGAATAATCAGTTTTTCGCAAAATAATCCACAAATACCCTTTATTGAAACCTATTGCATCTATTACAAATTTCCCTTGTAAGTCTTGCGGAGTACAATTTTTGTAATCACCTTCTAGTTATTGATAATTTTTTGTAGAGGAAATCATCCCCTCAATGGATGGTTTCTATGTAGAGATCGACGTCCACGACGACTAGTCACTGGGAATCCCAAGCAGTGGGCCTACCCAGGGTTCGGCAGCTTGGTTTGTTTTGCTGCCATCTTTTGGCCCTACTTTTCGGCTTCTTAGCCATATTAAATCTTCGCTGTGTAATAGACTCTTTGTGTGAATTATGTTGTTAAGTTTTAAGAACAGCTAGTATTATTGCAGTTTCAGTCGTAGAGTTGCTGTTGTGATACTTGTTTGTTATCATCTGCCTCATGTGCCTTGTGTTTATGTTATTGAAGCACATGGTGTGGGTAGGGTTTTAGTCTATATCATAGAATTGTTAGGTTTAATCACCCCTATGAAGTGGCTCTTCCACTGGGAGTTTGGGAACTTATCCGACCATCCCTCTTGATAGAATGATTATTTATCTTATAATCTGGTCTTTCTCCAACACCTTAAGATCAGTAAAACTAGGAACACGTAGCTAAGCATACATTGCTTTGAGCACTCCCCTTGACCTTGATGAAGGTGATCATCTTCACTCCAAGTTGAAATATCTCTTCAATCTTTTTGCTGTTGAAGTCTTTCAATATGCCCCTCCATGAACCAATATGGGAAGCCTTCTCTTGATAACATCTTCACTAGCTTGTCCACCATAGCTTGATGAACCACAAGCTTTAAGTATATGTCTTCACATAATGCTTAACTTAAGCTTGCACACCTCTGTTGTGATCTCTTGGTGCTTATCAACGTTGAAGCTTTGCTTGAGGTTCATCCTCGCATGATGACCACCTCAACCTTTTTGAGTATCACCACTACTGCAGAAAGGGCCACCACAGGCGGTTCAAAATAGTCAGCCCAGATGGTTACCCTAACCATCTGTGCAGAAGGGTCTATGATGACTCATGTCATCACAGACGGTTCAGGAAAACCATCTGCGATGATATGGTCATCGTAGATGATTCCACACAATGAACTTTCTTTGATGCTCATGTTATCACTAATAGTTGCCGATCCAAACCATCTGTAATGATCATGTTATCACAGACAGTTTTGCAACTTGACCCGTCTATGACGTACTTTCCAGAGGGCAGGTTTTTTCCTATTTTAGGCTAGCCTTAGGAACTGCTAGCCATGACCTTTGAAAAATGATAGATTGATATAGCAGTTCAAAAGCACAATAGACATCAGATCATAGAACACAATTCACACAGCATGATGAGCTCAAATTATATACACATGCATTTAACCAAATGTCTCAACAATATTTATGTTTCCAACACAACAAAGTATGACCACAAATAAAATCAAGTTTGATCGTATCTATACTCCTACACCTCCATTGTAGAAGTTGCTATCGGAGTTTGTGATTTGGGTATTGATGAAGAATGCAAAAATTCCTCGAATCCGCTTTAGTTCGGCTTCATCAAGATGACTCTTGTTGTCGATCGTCCAACCCTGTTGCTAGTATAGGTTGATATATTAAAATCATGCATGCAAATATTGACAAGTATAAAAGAGTCGATTTAATTGAAAGACAAACTTTGACGTCCAATTTTCAGGTGACGAAACTTGTCACCATCTCCATGTGGTGGCAAACATAGAATCCACATGTGTTAGTTCCTTCTGTCTGTTGCTTGCACTAAAATTAAGAAAAATAAGTTAGTACGAGAGGCACAGAGAAAGGCTCTATGTTAACATAGTAGTGGAGATACCATGAAGTTTAAATTGTGCTGCAATTTAGATCCTTTGCTTCTCCCTCCACATGCGATGTACTCGATTAACACCTTGTCAAGTATTCCTCGGTAGGCTTGAAGTTGCGAACATGAATAATGGAGGAATCAATGCTTGTGTGACATATTCTAGAAAATATCCCGCATTGTCCCTGATGGATCTATTTGTGACCCTGGCTGGGTCAAGGAAACCGACCAGTTCCTTATACAGTGGGCTTCATTGTACATGTAGCTATACGAAATGAAGGAGGATGTTACATATTGTCTTATATATATAGACCTTATGAATTGAGTGACAAAACTTACAATGTCTAGCATCTCAAAAGATTGGTCTTGAGGTGTGAGGTGGAAGAGCTTGGACAAGTTTTGGAAGTTTACATAGAAGTAGCTGCTGAGGTTGTTGTGGAATAAGTGCTCCTTCTTGAACCTGACAGAGATGCATTTTGGCCTTTCCTGTCTAGATTGAAAATCGTTGCTCTATTCCATGTACCAGTCATGCAATCCTATTGAAAATTGTTGCTCTGTTGACAAGTTTGTAATTTCATCTTCCATCATCATTGGTAAAACCATTAACGAATATGCTAGCCAATGACATCATTGGGATGTTATTGACATCTGTCAGGAACCCGAGAGACGTTGGATTGGCACTCTTGCTGCCCTTGCTCTTGCTCTTGCCACTCTTCACGCTCTAATTTTTCTTCACTAAAGAAGGTTTCACTTTTGGTACTGCTGGCTTACTTGTCAGTTCCTCATTAATGACCAAGGTGTCAGGCTGCTCAGGTGACATTGCTAGCTCGGTCATTATTTGGTCATGAACCTATGCTCAGTCGTCCTTGGCTCGAGAATGGCCAAGGTGCCAGCATGATGCGCTTCATTTATAAGCTCCATTGGGGTTGGGTTCTTCTCCCTACCCATGATGCCAACTACGATGAAGGCTGATTGACTAGGATGACGTCCTTCTGTGGCCACTGGATGGATGAGCCGATTGCATCTGCCAGGTTCATGATTTTGTCTTCTCTGGGGATGGGCGCCGAGAGGAGCTTGAAACCATCAACTACATAGTCCACTAGAATCCTTATGTAGTTAGGCTGAAGGGGGGTGACCGTGCACCGAAGACCTCGCATCCGATGGATATGCCATCGCAAAAGGAGCATCAAGTAGAGTATCGCCCATTACCCTGGCCATGAGCTTGCATGGGGTAGCTTCCCATGAGTTCGCAAGGAAATGGTTGGCTCCCTTCTCCTCCAGTCGGACCGCTAGATACGCAGCTACTCCTACGATTTCAGGGGCTCGCCACAGCAACACCGAGGGCAAGCTAAGCCTTCAAATCTTCCTTAATAATCGCTACTTTCCTCGCTACTTCCACTCTGATATGTTCATTTATGGCAGCTTGGTCAGTCTGAGTTGTCTGTGACTGGCTCCTCTTAGCTCTCTTCCTCAGCTTGTACATCTCCTTAGACTCGGGAAATCCCTCACTCCATGGAACAACATTTCCTATGCCTCATGTGTGACCTAGGTGCTCAGGGTTTCTCAAGGCCGTGGTGAGGAGGTCTTGGGTCCTAGATGTGTGAAGCTCATCACCTTGGGAGCATTGAGAACTCATTTGTATTTGCAAAAAGTATTAAGAACTTAATTCGTATGAGTTGTGACGATTCAATATGTAGAATGTGTTGGGCGACTTCCTTGTCTGCTGGGTTTGGAAATCTGGGGCCCGTCACTGCGTTTGACTTGGCATGAGCACTTAACCAAAATTGTGCTTGTCCTTGTAAATCTGCAAATGGAGGGGTTGCATTTTCCTCCCTTGCCATCTGGTCCTCCTCCTCCAATTTCTCCTGGGTTGCCTCATATCCAGCTATGCCGAGTCTAGGCGGGTGCTTGTTTTGAGTCTACAAGGCCTTCTGTTGGGCACTTGAGTGCTCAAATTCAAGCGTAGGCTTCAACTCCACAGTCAATGCACACACTTCTGGGTCCAAGAAAATGTAATGATTGAACGAACTCTGACCCTTCCTCATAAATTTTGTTGTGAGCTCACTCTGAATCTCCTCCATGCCTTTGAAATAATCTTGAACAAAGCTTGTCACACACGGTCCGCATGTTCGTTGGTGATCTCGAACCACTTTTTTATTTCATCCATCAATGCCTCTTGCTGGTCAGGGGTGATCAACTTCTAGTCATCTATTAGGATGTCCACCTTCTCCTGTTCTAGTATCCCACAAAATGATCGGAATCTCGAAGAGACCTTTGTCGGCTTCTTTGGGGGCCTGGGCCTTGTAGAGACTTCGGTGATAGCCATGTGTCATGTAGTCCTCTGAAAAATGGTTCTAGGGTTCTACACGCATTCCGATGTATGTGAAGCTTGTTCATTTGGCAAAGAAAGGTCAGGTGAAGAAGAGGACGAGGAAATCGAAAAAGAGTTTGTGGCCGACACCTTGTAAAACAAAATATTATATGCAAAACACATAATTTATAAATGCTAACTTAAAAAGAATTAAAGTAGAGGCACATACAAAATTAAAATAGAGGTATATATTCATGAAATTGTGTTCATATGTATAGAATTAAAATAGAGGCATATATGCAAATAAAATAGAGGCATATATTCAATAAGTCCTTTTCAAAATACTCTGAATTTTCACCATTAAGTATATTTCTCCTAAATCATATTTATCACTCGTACTGGACATCAACGGATCATAAGCCTTAAAAAATTTGTTCTAAATTAGAAGTGCCAAATAGGAATGTGAAGTGTATGCTGTCGAAATAGAAGCTCAAGCACAACTTGTTGATTGGCTGGTGGCTACAAAGTTGGGCAAACTAACATGATAGAGATTCTACATTTCACTATTTTTTTAATATCCCATTAGCTTTGATATGGTAAAGTAGTAAGATTTTCTACGGCTACATTTTTAACATGAGACCCACTAAAATACTAACAACTTGGTTTAATTTGTATCTATGATTCAATACCATTATCAGAGCAGTATCCAGTATCCATTATCAATTTGTATCTATGATTCAATACCATTCATTTGTGTCAAAGTTCTCAAAGCAAGTTCAGTTCTAATGTTAGGTTTAGGGGGAGGGGCTTGGTTCTAGGCTTAGGGTTAGGGGGAGGGAGTTGGTTCTGAGCTTAGGGTTACGGGGAGGGGCTTGCCATGGAGAGGGGGCTCGGGGGAGGGGGAGGGGGAGGGGGAGGGAGAGGGAGGGCCTACCTCTCTTGGGGAGGAGGCGGCATTACTGGCATTGCTTAGGGAGGAAGATGCTCCGGTGGTGGTGCTCGGGGAGGAGAATGGGTCAGCCGTGGCACTCGGAGAGGAGGAGGCTCCGGCAGTGGCAGTCAACAATGACAATGCATCGGCAATGGTGTTGGAAAGGAGAAGGCATCAACGATGGTGCTCGGGCTTGGGGAGGAGGAGGCATCGGCACTAGGGGATGACTACGATCAAGCAGCGCATGAGATTGGTTTTTTTGATTGACTGAGCGCGGGATGCAAAAAGCCCTAAGTCCAAAACTCCTTATAGGAAAGTCATCATAGATGGGTGGAGTTAACAACCATTTGTGATGACACTCATCCCAGATGGGTGATAGGACAACCGTTTGTGATGAGGGCACGTATCACATACGGGCATGGTAAGAACCGTCTGCAATAAATCATCACAATCAGCTCGGTGATAAACCATTTGTGATGTGTTGAGAGCCATCTGTGATGATTCATTGCAGACAGTTTCCAGCGGAATTGTCTGTGATGAATTGTTAAGGGAGAGCTTGCTATCAGCAGGAAAGTCATCACAGACGGTGTGAGTGAAACAACCGTATGAGATGATTGTCATCTGAGACGGCTCCTTGAAACTGTCTGAGATGAACTATCCCGGATGAGATTTTCTGTAGTAGTGCACCCTCATATGAAGCACCTTCAAAAGCTTATGATGACACTCAATGCACCTTGATGACCATCAACTCTTGATGCCATCTTCACTTGAGCTTTGGTGAGATCACCGTCTTGATTTATCGTCATGAAGTGAACTTGACCCTAACACTTTCCAAGCACATGGAACATGGTTAGTTCATAAGCATAATTGACATTACTCACCAAGCCACTTGATCACTTGTGCTTCATCCTTCAAGCTCTACATTCTCTCTTGAAGCCATCTTCACATAGTCATCAACACTTGATGAATCACAATTTTCAATCATATATCCCCACATGACGCTTATCTTGATCTTGCCCTTCTAAATTAATGACTATGCAACACCTCATGTCATCTACACTTGAGACTTGTGAGATCATCCTCTTGATGTCATCTCACTAAGTAGTACCTAACTAACACACCTTTCTCATACATAGCAAAGGGGTTAGTCCACGAAGTGCAATTCACAAATGCTTATGAAAACCACTTGATCATATGATCACAAGTGGCATATCTTTCAAGTTTGATGTTAGCCATCTCGAATTCATCCATGAATCTCATCTTGGTCAAACTTCATCTTCTATTGATCCTCACATTGGTTCATACCTTCAACCCACTCTTCAGTTGTCCATTTGCACAAGATGAAATTTCACTTGAAGTCCATATACACGTGATGCATGTCTGAATACCATCAATCATGTGCTTCATGGGCTCGTAGGCTCATCATCTTGATGCAACCTCGCGGAGTGGCTTCTAACTCATACGCACACTTTCTAAACTCGAGGAAATGTTTAGTCCACAAACCTAGTTGTCATTAATCACAAAAATCACTAAAAAACACAAGTCTAGGGGCGTAGATACACTTTTAGCTATCGATTTGGTGCGTGAAAGAAAAGGTGGCGGTGTGATTGCCTCCAAAATGTCGGCGTGCAGCTCCTGGACATAAGAATCATTGCGGGATGGCTTGAGGTGCCTATTGGAATCGATGATCGCGCAGCCGATGGCAGTGGTGGTGGTGCACTCAGCATGGTGCAAGCCAAAGCAGGGGCATAGAAGCTCGCCGATGATGCTCTCAAGTTGCAACAATAGCTCAGGTGTGAATTAGGAGGAGGAGGAGGAGGTGGGAGCCGAACCTCGTGCTTTTGTCAGGGGTTGGGGGAGGGTGTCGCGGTCGTGGAGGAGAGGCAGATAGGAGAAAGTGAGCGGTTGGGAAGATAGAAGAATCGAACATGTGGGCCCCATTTTATGATGATTTTTTACATGTGGGATTCCACTGAGCTGCACATCTAGCAAAACCACCCTTAATAATTATCACGTTATCATCCATATAAGCAAAACTGCCTATAAAACTACCATAGAGGGTTATTCGTGCCAGTTTGACAAGGTTGGGGTGCTAATTGTCCCTTTTTTCTTAGGGTATTACATGTTCGGAGGGGCTAAACTTAGGGTGAAATCTGGACTTTTTTTTCTAATGACAATAATTAATAACATTAGTGTACATAGGTATGCACCAATGGCTCCCTCTTTGATTGTCACCCTAGTCGTCATCCTCTGCCTCGTCACCGTGTGGGCTTACATCACAATGCTATCTGCCCCCTAGAAGCACTTTCGTATCACAACGTCGAGGAGATGTGCGAGAGTGTCGGCTTGGACGCTGTGTTGTGTGTGGGCATGCTGATTCATAAAAAATGTATCATGTATTTTGAATTTAATAATGTATTCTCATAGTATTTCCATTATGTATTTTAAAATATTTTTGTATTATTTAATAAACTGCAAGATTGTTGGATTTTATTTCTTATTTTATGTATGTAGGAAAAAACATCGTAAGAATCAGAAAATCTAGTTTATTCAGAAATGTTATGGAGGGGGAGTGCATCACACAAAAGGAGGAGGCTAGTGGGGCCACCATGTGGCGACGCAGCACGGCCTGCCACCCTAGCTTGCCACTTGGCACCCCTGAGCTCCACCACCACTGCTATTTCATGTACGGATTCGTCTCGACTCCCGAAACCCTTTCGTGAAGATTTTCTATATAAACAGTATGCATCACATATCGAAAAGAGGAACAACAGAAGACAGCCACCACGAAGAACAGAGAAGGGAGATGGCTGCCGAAAGCACCAATTTTCATTTCCGCCATCACCCATAGATTAGATGTCTTTGTCTTTATCTTCAACATCCGCAACCTTGGTTTGGTTTGCATATTCATATTTTCTCAAGTTATGGATGTTGTTGATGTTGTTCTGATTTTTGAGTAGTCCCATTGAGGCTATGAGGTGTGTGGTAGTAACTATGTAGCGTTCCCATGATTATTGCAATGACCATCCATCTTCAACACCATCATCTTATTATGATTCTATTTTCAGCATAATCAATTATTTACTTGGAATTAATCTTTTGCATGCTATGTATTTAATAGTTATATTTGATGTGTCTTTAGTTGGCAAAGCGAGAGACTTGGCGATGCGTATGTTGGTGAGCACGGATGACGAGGTAGAGCAGCCAACCTTGTGGTCCTCTCTTGTATTTTGCTAGCAAAATTATCAGTATTGTTCCTACTCATGCCTTTTAATGTACATCTCAAATTCGTAGTTGGATAAAGGGTAGGTTGCATCTATCTATGCTAGTAATATTAGCCTTTAATTTATTTCTTGTAAGTCGTAGTTGGTACTTTGTATAATCTCTATTACTTGCTTAAGAATTGCTACTAGTGAAGCCATATACCTTATGCCTCATTTTCACCCATTAAAACTATCTTTCTAACACTTTTAGTATTTGTTAAATTTCTATTGTTATTTATACCGAAAATAGTTTTAGTTTTCTAGTTCAACCAATTGGTCATTTTAATTATCTAGTGCATCGTTGAGGTTCATAGATATTAAGAAAATTAGTCATGCATCTCATCCATCACTTTTTAATATTTTTAGTGTGATTTCAGATTTGGACCAAGTGAGGCGAAGCACCACTTCCTTGTGAGTTTTTCACTCTTTCTCATCGAAAACGCTACAATTGATTCTATGCACTTGCAGGCCATCAGGCATTGTTGTTGGACTTGGCAGCATTGAGGCTGGCAGACACGCGCAGGTTGGCCCCGACAGCTGTGTTCTTAGTGAAGTAGAACATGAGGGAGACAATGGCGCACCTATCCTGTGTCTCTGAGGGCCGCGAGAACAACATCGTGGAGATCCAGAGGTGCCTTAGGGAATGCGAAAGTTACTGCAAAACATGTCTACATTACCTTAAAAAGTCTATTTTTGGTCTCTCAACTTTTAACTGAATCTAGTTTTTGGTCCCGATACTCTAAAACCAAACAAAGTTGGCCCTTAATTGTCAAAACTAAATAAAATTTTTCCCTCAACCCACTAAAAGCTGGCTGATTGGTGATGTGGCGGTGGTTTCTCACACGTGATACCCTAGTCAGTAAAAAATAATATTTAGAAAAATGAAAAAAAATATGTTTTTAAATTTTTTTTGAAAATGTGTAAAAACTCTTGTAAAAAACTGATTTGGAGCATGTTGATCGGGTGTGCGCAGGCGGAGGTGAAGCTTTCCAGAGGCGGTACCATTCCGAGTGGTAGAGAAGCAGCTTAGCACACTCACGGAGTGATGCGAACATCATCATGGACAGAACTAGGCCAAGCCCTCCAACTAGTCCCTCAAGCTCAAATGCACCTCCTACACTTGTTGGAGCTATGACAAGAGCTACAACCAAGCTTTACAACAAGAGGTATGAAGGACCATCCAAGGTGGAGAGCAATGGAGCCCGGGAAGAAGCGTCTACCATCAAGTCAAGTTCCATTAGGAGACTCCAGACAAGCCCCCCGATGCTATTGGCCACTATTAGCTCTTGGTACAGAGCCTCGTACCCTCCAGACATCCACTGAAGAAGATGCTGGAATACTCTAGACCCCCATGATGAGAGCATGGTTTTGGCCGAAGTATGCCCTTGAGTGACCCCCCGGATTATTATCGAACCCTAATGGGAAAATCTGAACCCTTTATGTACATTTCACTGTTCTAGGATGAAGCTAGTGCAAATAGGAAAAAAATGAATACGATAACCATACTCGAATTAACAAGGAAGGAGAAGGAGCACGATGGGGTAGCAACATGAAGGGACATGAATGAGAGAAGGATCAGTGGAAGGAAGCCTAGAGATCAACCTAGTTTTGATTGAGAAGGATGGAACGATGTGGACATAACCATGGACACAAATAGCCCAAGCCTTCCAACAAGTCCCTCAAGCTCAAGTGCACCTCCTAAACTTGTTGGACCTATGACAAGAGCTACAACCAGGCTTGACAACAAGAGGTAGGAAGTACCATCCAAGGTACAAAGCAATGGAGCCAAGGAAGAAACTTCTACCACCAAGTCAAGTCCTAGCCGGAGACTCCACACAAACACCTGGATGCTCTAGGTCACTACTACCTCTCAGAACAGAGCCTCAAAGCCTCCAGACATCTATTGAAGATGTTCAGATACTCTTGGGTTCAGCCCGAATACTCCTGGGTTCAGCCTGGATACTCCGGAACCCTAGGTCGAGACCATGGTTTTGGCGGGAGTATCCCCCGGAATAACCTTCGAAGTAACTGGGCCCTCGGAGTATCCCCCATAGTAACCCCCGGAGTATGTGGCAGACTTTCATGCATAGTGTTTTTGGGGCCCGTGGTCCATGTAAATGAGAGTTTCGACCTAAGTCACTTAAGTGCTGGGGGTTAGACTATAAATACCCCTCCACCTCTCTCTTTTAGGGTTAGAATTGAGTTTAGAACTAAAAGTTAGGCTTTGATCCTTAGGATTAGGAGTTCCTCCACTTTGTTCTTACCTCTTTTCTCTTGTGGATTTGTGAGAATCAATAGCCCCAGTTGAGTGGAGACTAGGAGTTCATTAAGAGTGCGGTTGACTTGATTTCAAAATTTTAAAGGCTATCTCGTTGGTGTGTTTTTAAATTTTTGTCTCAAATAGGTTGTGCTAGTTATAGTTTCAATCATGAAATATGGGAACCCTCTGTGTCATGGAGATCAACGTCAATGTCGTGTCATTGTCCGTGTGCAGCATTGCCATAGCCATCACCCGACTGCTCCAACAACACTAACAAACATATACTACCACAACCATCACCTGATCACTCCAACAACACTAACAAACATATGCTATGTTGTATCCATGCATCCATTTGTGTGAGCGCAGTTAGTTTTGCTTCAATTGATCTAGGCGCGCAACGTCAACATCGTGTCATCATCCGCATGCAGCGTTGCCACAACCATCACCTGGTCGCTCCAACAACACTAACAAACATATGCTATGCTGTACCCATGCAACCATCTGTGTGGGCGCGGTTAGTTCTATTTCGATCAATCGATCTGGGCAGCTTGATATAATTCCATCTCTTTATATAGACTATATATCTCCTTGGCTCGACATGATTAAGTGTGTTTGCATGTGTGTGTTTACTAGCATGGATTGAAATAGAGTTGACACTAGACGTTGACTTCACAAGGAGTGTTGTACGTCACGCAAACACGACTATCAATCAAAGAACCAACAATTATGTTAAGATCGAGATGTTGCAAGCGTGTATGATCTGTATTGTTTGACTTCACTTTAGACAAATACGCTAGTGTAATATTTAAAACCAACATATGCAACATCATAAATTGCGAGGTAACTAACCTTGTTCCATCAAAATCTAGACCACTAGCCATCTTCAAGCTAGCTGGCGACGAATCTAGCCGATTGGAGCCCCATCATTGCCAGATCTGGCCTCCTCGGCCTCATTCGCCACCACCTGCCATCTTTCCCTAGCTTGACCATGTTGACAGCCCTATGGAGCTCAATATCGAGCACCACCACATGGTTAGAGTCACAGCCTCCGTGAGGCCAAACATCTGAGGAGGAATAGGCCCTAGAGAGGAGGAGGAAGAGGAGGAGGAGGAGACCCCATGGAGGAGGATAAGTGGAAGAGTAGACTTCACAGAGAAAGAAAGAGGAAGAGGAGGAAGATGCAAGTTATGATTAGGACGAGCAAGGAGTGAGTACTCGGGGGTGGCCAACCGATTGATTCGATTGGTCGGATGATGGAGAAGATTTTCCTAGAAGATGATAGGGAGTTCATAAATGTGTGAATGGGTATATTGAGCGGAGTGCTAAACGAAGCATAGTGGTGTAAAAGTCAAATTTTATTCTTACAAACTTATTTCGTCGAGTGTTATGAAAGAAACTTTCTCATGAGTCTATTCTCTTTTTTCCCATTCCCCATAGCTGTTCCCCCACTTGGCGCATGGTGACTTTTATACAACCCTTGTTGACAAATCCAGCCCAAAGATTGTGGCTCATCAGAGTCGAGAAAGGAGAAGTTGATTAATGCACACACAATATTGTAAATAAGGGAGACACAAGGTGTAGGGGCAACCTCTTTACTGATCTGTTCTTAGCAAGTACGTACAAGTGATGAATGAGCCTCTATTTATAGACTAAGAGTCTTCTCTAATGGGTTTAGATATGAGCCCACCAAATTGTGGAGAGTCAAGTGCGAACTTTGACAGATTCTTAACACTCTGTCTCGGATGCTTACCAGGAGATAGATATGCCTCATCAAAATTCTAAAAAATCCAGTGAGAAAAATTAGAGAAAGAGTGCATCGCATATGCAACTTCATATTGCACTAGTTGTCTCATTAAAAACCTTACATATGAGAAAGTTTAGGAAAAATTCCTCTTAGGGAAAAAAGTACAACTATTGAGTCAATTAATCTGCTATTAATTAATTTTAAATGATGCTTCTTGTAATGTGCTGCGTTACTATGTATCATTCTAGCTATATTCCAATTCAGGGTTTTGCTCCCCCCTGCACATATACAGTTGAAACTCATTTTCAAACTAACCTCTTCTTGACTTGATGTTTCAATCCACAATCTTTCAATACGGCAATAAATATACTCCAACACACACTATAATTATCAACAATTGATTCCTTGGAGTGAATCCATTCGTTGAACTTGCATGGTTCAAAACGTGATGATTAATGTTCTTATGTATTTGCTCCCCCACAAGATAGCCTCATTAGAATTTTCACACTCTAACCATTATGTTATCTGAAGAAATACTTGGGGCAATGCATTCACAATTATTTCTAGAAATTGCGATTAGCTATATCTTGATGTTCTGATATATCCATTTCACTTCATTAATTTCATTCAGGAGTAATGTCAATGGTATATCCTGGAGCAATACATGTCATCCATGTGAAATTGTAACCATACTCAGTTGTGCAACATAAGCCATTGCTACACGACAAGCCATCATAGACGGTTCAAAACAGTCATCCTAGATAGTTTTTGCAATTGTTTGAATTTTAATGGTACGTGATGACCAGATGGGTCGTGAACCATCAGTGATATATCACAAATGGGTCTTGTTGGTTAACCGTCTATGATGACTCAATATCACATACGATTCTATGTTAGTGTACCGTTATCACAGATAGTGTTGTCACATCAACCTTCTGTGATATCTAGTACATCACAGATAGTTTTAGACTTGACCCGTTGTTGATGTTTGTTTTCCCCTAGCAAGATTTTTCCTATTTTTAGCCTAGCTTCATTACCTGTTTGGATAATTTAAGGGTTAAGGTAGAAGAGTGCATCATAAGCTTCATGCTCTTGCCTAAGCCAGTCAACTACCTGTGAACCATAGCTTTCTTGAATGGCTCAATATGATTCGAGATTCTATTCCACCAATCATTTAGACACAAATGTAATATCTCCATGTGATACGTGTCTTAAAGACCAAACTTGCAATTAATTATTCATGAGCCACATGGCTCATATTCGGTTTCCCAAATATGAAGCTTGGTCACTATGTTTTGTACAAGGCATATGAGTTTGAATATGCTTTCTATCATGAAGCATTTCCCACCAATGGATTCTGACAATGAGTAGTAAATCCCTACTGTATACAACGACAGTACCCGTGTACAAATACCCAAGGATCTCCTAGAGATCTATAGTTATATCCATACTCAGGAGGAACTCTAGGAAGATAAGGAAACTATCCGCAGGCATCCGGATACCCCTTAAACAAGGAAGCATATCCCGACGTTTAAGGACGACAAGAGTCCTACTCGAAGACAAGTCGCGGTGGCATTGGTGGCTCTACTCGATCGCGAAGAATCATGGATGGATCCCATTCACCAGTACCTTCAAAATTGAGTTACTCCTGACAACAAGGCACTATCCGAGCAGATTTCCCGTAGGGTTAGTATGTATTCCTTGGTCGACGACGTCCTCTATGGTAGAGGCGCTCACGGAGTGCTCATGAGGTGCATCTCTCGGAAGTAGGATATTCAAATTATTCAAAGAGATCCATGGGGGATGTGTGGAGCTCATGCTTCCTTCCAAACCTTGGTCGGAAAGGCCTTCAGACATGGTTTCTACCAGCCTACATCTCTCCATGATACGAGCGAGATGGTTAGGTGATGCTATCAATGCCAATTTCGTAGCAGGCACATTCACCAACCCGCTCAAGCATGGACGATACCCTTGTCGTGGCCATTCGTGACATGGGGGCTAGATATCCTGGGGCCCCTCCTGGTGTCACCTGGGGACATCATGTTCCTCTTCATCCCAACAAATACCTTCACCAAGTGGATCAAGGCTGAGCCAGTCGCAAAGATCATCTCAAAAACCACCAAATGATTCATCAAGAAAAACATCGTGTCCAGGTTCAGCATCCCAAGCAGGATCATTGCTGACAACAACACTCAGTTCTCTAGCACAGCATTCATCGAGTACTACGAGGAGCTTGGCACAAAGATCTGTTTTGCATCTATAGCCCCTTCATAGAGCAACGAACAGGTCAAACAGGCCAACGGTCTCGTAGTACAAGGCATGAAGACAAAAGTCCTCAACCGCGTATACGCCCACGCCAAAGCATGGGTTTCCGAGTTACCATCCATTTTATGGGCACTCCGGACCACCACTAGTTGGGTGATGGGTGAAACGCCTTTCTTCTTAGTCTACGGGGCCGAGGCAATACTCCCCTATGAGTCAAGGCTCTTATCCCTCCGGGTCGAGTTATTCACCAACAAAGACAAATCTCATCGTAGAGAGGACAACCTCAATAACATCGAAGAAAAGAGGGCTCAAGCGTTGATGCAATCGGCCAAGTATCAACAAAGCCTCCGGCGCTATCATGACCAGAATGTCAGGGAATGCATGCTCTGAATCAGAGATTTGCTCCTACGACTCATTTAGAACTAGAGCAACAGCAACAAGCTATTCCCAAAATAGAAGGGTCCCTACACAGTGGTCGACTCTCCTCACCCCGGGTCATTCAAGTTGGTCATGGAGGATGGGCAAGTCCTCAATAATTCCTTGAACATCGACCAGATCAGGAAATTCTATGTGTAAGCACCAAGGGTGAGTTTACATATGTGTCATTCATGTTGACCACAAGGTTGTTAGCACGCCTTTCTGTTGTCTCATCCCTGCCTCCAAGCTTAGCACCCGTACAATGGTCACACCGGCAGTGAGTCACTCTGGTTACCTCTACCTAGCACGGACCCCACAGAGGGGGCCCTAGCCAAGGGGGTAGCATGAAAAATTGCTTAGTTTTATTTCAAGTTATCTCTATAAGTTAGTTAATGATTTCTTTCTTTAACTGCCTATCCGAGTTTCCTTCTCTGATACCCATTTGGGGGCTAGACGGGTACAGGGTACTGAAAGGATTCTCAACAGCATGTCATACAAGTACCTAAGTCTCCTTCCTCGCAAAGGGAAGGAATTCCAAGCTATGGCCCCGTAGGACAGAGAAAAGACATTTACCATGTCTTTGAGTGTCCGTGGGCCACTGAGGTCCCCACTCGACTTAGACCTAAGGCCGACCAACCAACGTCCCCAGTTAGGAGTGAAATCTTCTGACTTGGGATGGGGAGAATGGCTAAAGTATGAAGTATCACACATTCGTTGGAACTGCTTAGCACTAGTCCTCTGCAAGGCCTACTAACTAGCTTCCACAATGGAATTCTGGATAACCCTACCCTAGGTACGTGGCACTAAAGAAGGTGATGACAGCATGAAATACGAGTGCTTGCATTTTTCTTCTTGCAAAGAGAAAGAGTTCTAAGCTGCAACCTCGCGGGACAGAGGAAAGTCCCTTATCACGTCTACGAGTGACTAGAGGCCACGGAGCCCTCCACTTGACTTAGAACTAAGGTCAACTGACTAAACTCCCCAGTTAGTAGCAAAGTTCTCTGACTTGGCCCGAGGGGAGAAGCGGAAGCACTAAGTATCGTATGCTATCGATATCTCTTAGTCCCAGGTTATCGATATCGGCCTCTAGTCTCAATGACCGGCCCTTCTCCTTCTGCAGTGTGGCATTCGACTAGCCCAGTTGCTCCTTCAGCCTCTAGACCTTAGATTGGAGGGAGTTGGTCCTAGATAGAGCGAGCTGAAAGACAAAGGTTAGTTTCAAACACTAACAAATTAAGACTAACGACTTGAATGTTTACCTCTAGTAGGGATGCCACGAGCTTCACCGGGTTCACCACCAGTTGCGGTGGCTACTCAGACGCAGACACCCCTTGATCCTTGTAGCCAGGGGCTGAACTTCAACTGTGGTCGGGGGACCAACCTCCTCGACCGGGGGCTAGACGGCTTCCAAAGCCGGGGAGTTGGTGTGGTAGCCACCACGACAACCCCCGTGGCAGAAAGGTCATCTTGCAGCATAGGACCGATTGCCTCTGCCGCACTGCTTGCCATCCTGCAGATTGTGAGTCAGATAAGATTCCTACTCGGGGAAAAAGAAGTCAGAGAAGGAGAAGCTTACCTCGTTCTCTTCAGGCGGGTTGCCACTTTGACCGCGGCTAGGCTTAGGTCCCTTTCCCCGCGAGCAGCCTTAGCGATCACCACTTTCGATTTAACCAAGTTAACCTTGGCCGGGTCGACAACAGGCTCAATTCCACAGACCTCCTCCTGTCCCTGCACAACAACCTAGTGTACAAACCCTACTCCTATGAGAAGGAATAAAAACAAACCTGAGGAGAGGGCCTCAGAGAAAAAGTCAGAAGTGCAGCCAGGGACGCGGTTGGAGGAGCCGACGTCAAATGAGCCATCAGAGACGCTCCCGCGGCGGCTGAGCTGCTCCCGTTAGCAGGCTCCGAGAGCAAGGCTACAGAGCCGAGGATAGTGACATCCTCCTTATCCTTGCATTGTACCTCCACGGTCTCCGCCTCTAGGTCGGGCAACCCTTGACGAGCTGCTACCACATGCCCGACTATAGCTACCTTAGCCTTACACTACTCAGAAGAAAGAGCAAAAGCAAAAGAATATTTATCAATAGGATTTCCCTCTAGTCCGCGGGATCTACTTTCAAGATCGGTAATGGCATGGTGATGCACTCTTCGAGAGGAACCGATTCGAAGAGGTACTTCACCCGATACAGGACATCTGCAGGCTCGAGGACTGCATGGAAGGAAAATAGGTTTAAGGTTGGAAGTTTACCCCAAGTATCAAGAAAACGTAAGACCTCTTTTGCTGTCCTGGGATGGGTCCATCTTGTTCGAGTACTCCTAGGCTGCTGAGACCCTTGAGCGTAGGGGACTTAAGCACCGCCTGATGAAGTCATCGGTGACATCCCATGCCATCAGACCCCACACCTTGAGCTCAGCTATCTCAAGGATGAAGGTGTTGAGCCGAGAGGTCTGATGCGGCAGCTCCGATTAGTTGTCATTCTGGTACGGGGCAAATCCTTGATAACTGATGTCTCTGGGCAGGGGAAGCTGGCAATAGAACCACCTTTTATGCTAGCCCGACCACGAACTCTTGCTGCCAAGTCGAGGTACTCCTCCCTCTTCCTATCTCGAAGTCGGAAGCCGGCACCACCGACGACCTCGTTCGATGACCTCTTTAGCACGTAGAAGTGCCAGAAGAGGTCGAGGAGGGGACGCGCGCTAAGATACGCCTGGCACAAATGTACGAAGACACTCAGCATCACGATCGAGTTGGGATTGAGGTGGATGAGCTCAATCCTGTGGAAGCTGAGGACGAGAAGGAAAAAGTTGGATGGCAGAAAAAGCAAACCCGCACCTGAAGAAGTCGGCGAACACCACAGTCTAGTACATGTCTGGACTAGGGTACACCTGACCCACCACTGGCATATAGGTGATCATGGAGTGAGGAGGGATCATCTCAAAATCCTCCATCTTGTCCAGGAACTCCGCCGACACCTCTGACTGAGCCCAGCACAGGATTTCCCCTCAGGAGAATCGTCAGACGCGGCGGCGCCCTTCCTAGTGTTCTTCTTCTTGCCCATTGCCTGACCTATGCTGATGGTGATGCGAGCACGAGGGAGATGAAGGGAGCTAGGGCTTAAAGGCGAAGCTCTTGAGGAGGCAAAGGCTTTGTGACACGGTAATGACCCTTGACTTATCTGAACTCCTTATAAGGTGGCGCACTACAAATCCCAACCAGCTGCACGATGGTTCTGAGTGCCACTCGGAGCCATGATGTCTACCGCCACGTCCTATCATAGTTAATGCTTGCGGCCACTTTATTCGCATGTGAGAGCAGTTTGCGCGAGAACCCAGGAATGGTAGGCACACGACCCTGACAAACGCGTTGTGGTTTCCCTACGTTAGCACGTATGAGTGCAGAAAAAGAGGGAAGATTCTTTCACCACTACGTGAAATCTCTGCCGCAATGGTTCAAATTTTGGAAAACCTACCGATTGAGATCAATGCATCCTCAATTCACAGATAAGAGCACAATATCTATTGAATCACCCGGATTTCCTACTCGGACGATAGGGCTTGGGGGCTCCCAGAGCCACCCGGATCGGACTTAATATCCCACAAGATGACTCGGACGATTGGGATTCTGAGTGGACGTACATCCTACTCGGAGAGCAAAATGACTACTCAGAAAAGCATCCAATTGGGATGTTGTTCCCCGGCTAGGTTGATTTCCTTGATCCGTCATAGTCTTATTTCACGTACTGATGTAGGCTTAACGATGAGTAGTATAACCCTACTGTGTACAACGACAGTACCTGTGTATAAATGCCCAAGGATCTCCTAGATACCCAGAGCTATATATGTACTGGGGAAATCTGAATACCCCTTAAACAAGGAAGCATATCCTGATATTTAAGGACGACAAGAGTCCTACTTGGAGACGAGTCCATACCTGGTATAAAAGGACCAGGGGACCCTGCGGAGAAAAGAGGCACTCGCAGATGGACAGGCAATCTTGGATAGCTAGAAGTCATACACCTCCACCCAAGAAGACCTCTGAGCTAGTAGAAGGGAAGAAGCACCCCCGACATCCACTTCCGACTAGCAGTAGATTCCATCTAGATTAGCTTTTCCCCTTGTACTCTGTCTCGAGATCAATATAAGACACATGATGTAGGGTTGTTATCGTCAGGGAGGCCCAAACCTGTTTAAAATCTTTGGCTCCCGACGACTTGGCGTGACTGATTAGGGTGTCTCCTACCCCTACTATTTTCACCACGTATTACGTAAGATCGATGGTTTACCGATCGTCGGTAGATATTGTTTGGTTTCACTACTGCAGAAAGGGCTATAGGCACCACCTTACCAGTGACGAGCACAAAACCTGCCCATCACAGCTAATAGGGAAATTTACCAGTGGCGAGCGCAAATTGCCACTTGTCACCGGTAATGTTTTACCAGTGACGGGTTAGAATTTCTGCTCGTCACTGGTGACAGAGAAATTACCAGTGGCGGGCAAATAGCTGTACTCGTCACTGGTATTTAATATACCAGTGACGCGCACTCTGGAGTGACCATCACCGGTAATATTTGCTACCGGCCGCCTCCGGCCCAGGTTATCAGTGGCGGGCTCACATATTAGCTCGTCACTGGTATGTTCTATACCAGTGGCGGGTAATTAGTTTCGCCCGTCACTAGTAACCTAGCCTATAAAACGCTTCAGTGAGCTCGCTGCTGCCCAGGATCCTCTCCACTGGCCAGCAGCAAGCTCACCGACCGCCTGGACGTCCGCCGCCGCCGTAGGCGCCCCCAGTACGTAGTGTTTCTGCCCTCCAAAAGCTCTCCCCACCTCCCCTCCCAAGCCCTCTCTCTCTCCCTCCCTAAATCTAGCTAGCTAGATCTCCAATGGACTGACGTTTTGGTTGCTTCATGAGAAAATGTTCTGATCAGCTAGCTAGCTCAGCTCTCCCCAAACCTCTCACCTCTGATCATCATGCATAAATCTTCGCTTCAACTTCCCCCCCAAACCTCTCCCCTCCCATAGCTTCCCCCACCTCCCTAGTTTTCATAATAGATCACCAAGAACCAAGATTCTAATGAACCAATTCAAGATTTCACGCTAGTTTCAGAAAATTCATTTGAAGACCACGTTTCATGTGTAATTCTGTTGCTTATGTATACATATATATAGAAATGTATTTGTGTTAAACTGTCACTACTGCATGCCTCCATCGATCGTATGAAATGTTTCAATGAAATGTGTAATGCTACCGACATCGATCATATGAGATGAATACTTGTGGAAGAGTTTGTGAACGGCCATCGAGCCATCGTTTTGACAAATTTGTTCATACATTGCTTGTGTGGTACCGGCCATCGAGCTGAGGCAACGTTTGTTGCTCTTTGTGAACACTTGAGCTGTCAACGGTTTGTCAAAATGTTGCTTTGTCAACGTTTTGTCAACGTTCGACATACTCGATTTTAGTTATTTTAGCAAAGGTCATGCCAAAATTTTTATGGCTTGGTACTAATTAGTTTTCGTATATCTTAATTAGGAATCGAACGACCGATGGATCGAAGTTGGATGTATGACGGCGATCGGAACACACAGAGTTTCTATACGTCTTTGAATGAGTTCTTAGATTTCGCCGAGCGAGATATGGTGCGAAAGGGTGCCACGAAGATATGCTGTCCGTGTTGTGATTCCAGAAACTTGAAGATGTACGAAAGGAAATCTGGTTTTTTGCACATGCACCTGGTGCGATGGGGTTTCATGGCAGGTTATACACGGTGGAGAAGTCACGGTGAGGAGGATGAGGTTGTTGCCGACGAAGGATTAGATGAAGAAGCAGGACATGGAGAGCTGGAAGCAGAACGGTTGGATTACGAAGATGCCAGAGGACACGAAGAGGCCGAAGCGGATACGCGAAGCACGGGGGATAATTTGACCAGAATGGTCCAGGACCGTCATGTGCAAGAGCAGGTTGTGAAAGAGACGAATAACGATAGTGCGGCTCGTAGAGAGGCTGCCAAGTTGGAGACACTGGTGAAAGACTCGAAAACTCCCTTGTATCCCGGTTGCAATCCCGAGTACACCCGCCTCTCAGTCATGCTCGAACTTCTAAGACTCAAGGCACTCCACAACAGCACGGACACAAGCCTCGATGAGACATTGGAGTATCTTGCAAAAGTTCTGCCGGAGGGGAACGTGTTGCCTCGCGGATGCGATGAGGCCAAGAAGGTCGTGTGCCCTCTTGAAATGGAGGTGACGAGATACCACGCGTGTCCGAATGACTGCATCGTTTATCGGAACCAGTACGTAGAGCTAACTAAGTGTCCAGAGTGCAAAGCATCCCGATTCAAGCGGGGAAAGAACTACCAACCAGATGGTGAGAACGGAGTGAAGAGCGGTGCTCCTACAAAGGTTGTATGGTACCTTCCACTCATTCCCCGTTTGAAGCGTCTATTCGCAAACAAGAATAAGGCAAAGCTCATGCGTTGGCACGACGAGAGGCCGTGAAAAGATGATGTCATGCTGAGACACCCTGCGGATGGTTGCCAGTGGAAAGCAATCGATGACCAATACCCCGAATTCAGAGGAGAGCCGAGGAATATCAGAATTGGTATGAGTACGGACAGACTCAAACCTTTTGGAAAGATGAGCAGCAGGCACAGCACTTGGCCCGTGGTTGTATGGATGTACAACCTCCCTCCGTGGCTCTGCATGAAGCGGAAGTATCTACACCTGTCTATGCTAATTCAAGGGCCACAGCAACCAGGGAACGATCTGAACGTGTATCACCAACTACTGAAGGAGGAGCTAGATACACTATGGGCTGAACCAGGGGTCCGGGTCTAGGACGCTCATGAAGGAGACTACTTCAATATGAGAGCTATGATGATCACAACGGTGCAAGACTATCCCGCTTACGGATATCAATCCGGCCAGGTTTGCCACGGATACCACGGATGTGTTAAGTGTATGGAAGATACAACAGTCGTCACCTACCGGGCTCTCATAAAATCGTGTACATGGGTCACCGAAGATGGCTTCAACGGGATGACCCGTGGAGACAAGAAAAAGAAAAGTTCGACAATACCGTTGAGACCCGAGGACCGCCACGTAAGAGGAGTGGGGAAGAAATCTATGAGATGTTGAACTCTTGGGTTGAGTGCCCTAAGGCGGGAAAGAAGCAGAAGAAGGTAAAGCCGCTGGGAGGCGTATGGAAAACGAAATTTGTATTTTGGGACTTGCCTTACTGGCCTTTTCTCGAGACGCGTCACTGCATAGATGTCATGCATATTTGAGAAAAATGTCTGTGAGAGTGTGCTTGGTCTCTTGCTCCACATGGCAGACAAGACAAAAGATGGGCCGAAGGCACGAGCTGACTACGAGGAACTGGGGATAAGACGAGAGCTGTGGGCCAACGAGGAGAAGACCAAGTTGGGTAGGAATGTTACAAAAATCAAGACGGACTATCCCGCTGCTTGTTACACTCTAAGTACAGAGGAGCTCGATAAAATTTTCAAGTGCCTCGAAGGTGTCAGAGTTACTTCTGGCTACTCGGCAAACATACAGAGTTATCTAGACATGCAGAACCACAAACTAGTCGGTATGAAGTCTCATGACTGTCACGTGATGATCACGCAGATACTTCCGGTTGCAATTAGAGGGCTAATGGAGCCATGGATCCGCAAGGCACTGCTTGACCTCTGTAACTTTTTCGACATTATCTCTCAGAAGTCCATCAGTGAGAAGCATTGCCGGCGACTGCAGGCGGAGATCATTGTCATACTATGTGAGCTTGAGATGTACTTTTCGCCCGCATCCTTCGACGTCATGGTTCATCTCATGATCCATATCATCCCAGAGATTATCGACCTAGGTCCCGTATTCCTACACAACATGTACCCGTTCGAAAGGTTCAATGGGGTCGTCAAGCGATACGTTCGTAACAGGTCTCATCCGGATGGGAGCATCGTCCAGGGCTTTCTCACCGAGGAGAGCGTCGAGTTTTGCACGGATTACATGAAAGTCGACAAACCTATAGGTGTGCCTGTTAATCGGCACATTGGCAGGCTCGATGGCGTAGGTCACCGACGCGGAAAGAAGGATTTACATGTGCACAGTGATGTACCGAACCGATCAGACGACTACGTCAGAGCGCACACAGTAGTGTTACAGCACCTGTCAGTGGTCCAGCCTTATGTTAAGAAGCACATGGCAATGTTAAAAGCAAAGCACGGCACAAGAAAGAACGAAGCGGCTCTCACGAAAGAGAACAACGCTACGTTCGCCAGGTGGCTAAAAAACTACTTTGACGAACATAGCTTCTCAAAAGATGATGACGTAGCATGGACGGTGTTCCACTTGGCACAGGGCCCCATGATGAATGTCGGGACATACCAAGCATATGATATCAACGGATACACATTCTATACGGAGGCACAAGACCAGAAAAGTGTGTACCAGAACTCTGGGGTGACGATGGAGGCCTTAACCGGTAAGAAAAAGGACAGATACTACGGTAGGCTCGAAGAGATTTGGGAACTTGACTACACCGTGTCCAAGATCCCCATGTTCCGTGTCAGATGGGCGAAGAATGTCGAAACCGAAGACTATTTCACTACCATGGTCATACCGAAAGCAGTTCCTATTGAGACAGTAAATGTGAAAGCAATCAGTGCCAAAAATGAGCCGTGGGTATTTGCTAAACAAGTGGCCCAATGCTTCTACATAGCCGACCCAACGAAGCCAAGCCGTCATGTCATGAGGAGGGGCAAAAGGAGTATCGTTGGAATCGATGGTGTCGTTGACGAAGAGGACTATGACCAATTTGACGACCCGGATACGGAAGAGGACAATGACGATGCTAACAATCAGCCACGGCCCAGCAGAAGGAGAAGAACTACATGTCCCGCCGTGCGTCCCTTCAAAAGACGAAGTCACTCCGAGGGGCTAACCTATATCAGGAAGAAGACCAAGACTACCGTTGAGAAGAGTGTCGAAGAGTGAGAAGATTGTTGAAGAATGTCATAAGTTAAGTTAATTAATGATGTAACTTAAGTATGTGCTACATCAGAGAAAACGATGTATGCATGATTGTATGTGCTACTATTAAGAAAACGATGTATGATTGTTGTGATGTTTCAGTTTCAAAGCAATGTATAGCTCACTTTTGTGAAATTGTTTGAAATTTTAAACACAGGATCTTCAGGTCATATAATGACACCATACCAAATTTATGTATATAACAATCGTGCTTTTATGTTAATTCTATCTATACTCACAAAGTAATCATTGCGCAAATAATAAACAACGTACGGTGTCGTCAAAAATTCTTTAAGAAATTCTATCGATATATGAAAAGATTGGATCCTCCGATGCAAGCACCTAGCTAGGTGGCCCTTGCTTAGATTGTTGTATTATCTATTTATTAGATATAGTTCTTATAGTAGCTAACTTAATGAAGCTAGCTAGCTACGAGATTTGCACCTTATTATCCTTAATTAGCTACGAGATTTGCACCTTATTATCCTTAATGGAAAACGAGATCCTTAGCTTCTTATGCTATGTTCCAATTGTTGTAGTAATGGAGCTATTCAAGGAAAAACATGAGGCAGTCTAGATTAATAAACAGATCAAACAGCATCGAGTGCAACCCTAGCTGATTTACCAGTGATGAGCCAAACATAGCGACCGTCACTGATAAAGTTTACTAGTGACGAGCCCGTATTCCGCCAGTCACTAATAAAGTTTACCAGTGACGATCCAAACAAAGAGACCGTCACTGCTAAATGTCTTACCAGTGACGAGCCCATATTCCGCCCGTCACTGATAAAGTTTACCAGTGACGAGCCGAGCAAACCGCCCGTCACTGATAAGGACCTCATATATACCGCCCGCAGCGCGCGGGACTTGGGGAAATATTCCCGAAATCCCGCGCACCCGCGTAGCCCTAGTTCCTCAAATCTCCCCGCCGCCGCCGCTGCTCGCCTCCCCGCCGGACTCCTCCCTCGCCTCACCTCCTCGCCGGCCTTC
Source organism: Stipa capillata (assembly GCA_019208055.1). Classification (NCBI taxonomy): domain Eukaryota; kingdom Viridiplantae; phylum Streptophyta; class Magnoliopsida; order Poales; family Poaceae; genus Stipa; species Stipa capillata. The sequence goes on along the minus strand of JAGXJF010004523.1, from coordinate 75,752 downwards.
CCTCGTCGCCGGCCTCCCGCGCCTCCCCTCGTCGCCGGCCTCCCGCGCCTCCCCTCGTCGCCGGCCTCCCGCACCTCCCCTCGCCGGCATTCCTCCCCGCCGGACCCCTCCCACGCCACTGCACCGAGGAGCAGGTAAGCCGGCCTACGTGTTACTGAACTTTTAGCCATTTAGTACCGGTACAGAGAAGTTAGAGATAAACTATACTACCATGGATGCATGCACAAGTCCATGGTGATATAAATATGCTATCTCCAAGTTACTGATCAAACACACGCTCTGTAGTAGTTTAAGTTATTTGTAGAATTTCAAAAATTATACTGTGTTTAATAGTTTGAGTACCAGATTGTATGAAATGTATTTCAAGAATTTGTTGTGTGTGGATGGAATTTGAGAAACAAAATCTGTATTTGATGCATGAGATATATTTTTGTGCGTGGATGAATGTGAGATGTGAAATGTATTTGAGATGTGCTTGTGGTACCGGCCGTCGAGCCGAGGCAACGTTCGTTGCTCTGTTTATTTTTTCAGGGAAACAGAGTTGTCAACGTTTTGTCAAAATGTTGCTTCGTCAACGTTTTGTCAACGTTCGACACTCATTTTTAGTTAATTTTAGCCAAGGTCATGCAGAAATTTTGAATTTTCATTATATGTATGGTATATTCGTGTTATTGTTGTTCTTTGTCATGCTCAATTATATGCTTTTTTAGCCTTTTTAGTTTTGCCAGAGTTTTTTATGTTTAACAAGTTTCCATTTAGATCGAAAATGGCCGCAAGTACCCCCTCTTCGTCGAGGACACCAACGGATGCCCCGCCATCGTCCCTGAGATATCGAGGGGCGTGCGGAAGCTCCTCGGGATCTGGCCCTCGAACAAATCTCTCAGGGGGCCGCCATCGTCGACGACCCTGCTGCCGAGGATCACAACGAGTACGAATCATCCGACGGTGAGTCAGATGAAGAGTTTGGACATGCAAAAGAGTCCGGCGGTGCTGAAGACGCGACCGATCGTGACGAAGGGACCGGCCGTGAATACGAGACCGGTTTTGAAGAAGAACAGGCGGACGGGGCTCCACCAGCTAAGCGAAAAAGGCGGCTCGCGCCTAGGAGACCAAACAAGTTGAGTACCGACACCTTCGTAATCACTCGAGTCGACGATTTGGGAAAACCTGCCAGTCCAATAAAAGCTGCACAGGGGTACTCAAACGCCATAGGCTGCATCCTGCGTGAAACCGTGAAGATCACAACCCCTGATATAAGGACGAAAGAAACCGAGCATCTTCGAACTCTCCTCTTGGACAGGCTATTCAGCAGGTATTTCATCCCGGAGGTCGACAAAAATAGAGTCACAACGAAAGCCCTGAGCATGATGTCCAAATCCTTAAATACCTGGCGATACCGTGCCAATAAAATGAAGGATAAAGATTTTGAGACCGTGATAAAGCCGCTATGGCCTACGATAGATGAGGCGGACTGGACCGAGTTCATTCAAACTCGCTCGGGCGATGAATTCAAGAAGTTGAGTGAGTGGGGGAAGGACATGCGGGGGAAGATCGTGGGTGACCACAGACTCGGCAGCCGTGGTTACCAAGGGAAGAAGCCAAAATGGGACAAGGAGGATGCAAAGTTGATTGCGGCTGGGAAAGAACCCCCTTTCTCGGACATCCAGCCAGGGCGCGGAAAGGATTTTGTGAGGGCCCGCGCAAAATTTGACCCAGTGACGGGGGAACCGATCTTCACACATGAGAAAATGAAGGAGGTGCACGAAGAACTGGTAACCTCTGAACCCATTTTACTTTATTTTGTCCTACATAGATTAATTTCTGAAAAGGTATGTTTCTAAACGGTTCATGTTACTTGCAGAGAAAGTTAAGCCAACAACCTGAGAGCTCCCAGGACTCTGTCGATACCGATAGGTGGCAAGACCCTATCAACAAGGCTCTCAGGAAGCCGGAGACTCGTGGCCACGTGATGGGCGTCGGGTATAGGGCTCGATGGGCTGATTATTGTCCCCAAACCCGCGAGGTTGCCCGCGAGAGGAGGAAAGCCAAGCAAGATAAAGAATTCGATGCGCGAGTGGAGGCGGCGGTGAAACGTATATTAGGGCCTATAGATGAGCAACTACAACGTCCACCCATGCATCCTTGTACGCAGCCGCCGCCCTATAATCTGGATACCCAGCCGCCGCCCTTCACTGCTGCAAGGAGTAGTAGCCCCTCTGTCTCGGGCATTGGCCTCGGGTCGTCAAATTCAATCGACGGCCTAACGGTAAGCATCGTCGGCTCAACAAATCGTAACGGTGTCGTCTAGATTTCGTTGTTTGGACTCTAACATCGACGATGCATCCACCTGTATATATGTTTCGCAGGTAATAACTCCGTGCCATCTCCAGACCCAAGTGCTCGGCTCGATGGTGACAGTCGCATACGGTCGAGTCCACCCAATAACGCCGGAGAACAAGATGCACTGTGTGGATTTACCACCTAACTTGGCGAGGGTGGAGTTGAGTAAGGTGGTCGGCAACTTTGAGGACTTGGTTTTGAATGACCCCCCTGAAGAGGGATACGAAAAACTAGGAGCCTGCAAGGGGTTTTTTCTTAGGTGACCAAAGGACGCGATAAAGTTGATTGAGACCTCCAATCATCCGACAACGTCGCCGAGCCACACCCACAGTCCATCAGCAAGACCATCTCCTTTGGGTCTTTGCACACCTCTATCGTATAGAGATCTGGAGGTGGAGGACGCCGATGAGGGCGCGGAGCATGGCATGCCTCGTGACGAAGAGGCACAAGTATTCGTAGATACGCCACCACCCCAGACCCAGCATGACGAGCAAGCCCAGACGAAGTTGACTCCTAAAACACTCATGGGCGCAGCCAAAGAAGCGATGGCCGGTCAAAAAGGCGTATCTCTGGAACCGCAGCGTACAAGGAAAAAAGGGGCGAAGAAGACACATGCTAGCACCGGTACTTATGATAGACAGAGTGAGGCGAGGTTGAAAAAATCCTTAACCTACCCAGCATCTTCCCAATCAGGACAACGAGCAACGGGTCGTCAATGGCGGGCCTATCATGTCCCGGGTCACCCCATGGTACCAAGGGATGAGTTCGACGTCCTCCCGAACGAACTGAAGATTCTGCATGAGAACATTCGACAGCTGGAATTAGGACCTGATGAAAGTAATGTCTCATATTACACGGCGAAGGTGCCAGAGGGTTTCCATTTCGTCGAGCAGTATCCCGCGGACAAGTTCTATCTGGACTTTGCGGAGATCTTCGCCATGTTCAACCTTTATCGGCTCGAAGCATCATTAGTCAGGCTATGGGCGCTGCACCAAGCCAGAGAGACCAGACGCCTGAAGATTCTCGATGTTGGAATAGCAGATCCGTATCACATGCACGAGAACAACGTTCGCTCCGAGCAAGGTAGAGAGATTATGAAAGAATACCTCGTGAGTGCACTGGTAGCGCATAAGGGCAAGGAATACCTACTCGTGCCCTACAATCCCATGTAAGTCCTTCTCTACTTTGTGCTTTCGTAAATTTCTCTTTTGCTTGTGCACCTAGCCAACTTCGTGGGTTAATATTGGTTTGTTCACATGTTTGCGTAGCGACCACTGGATTCTCTTAGTGCTAGTGCCGAAAGAAAGCAAGGCTTATTACTATGATTCCATGAAAAGGGTGAAGAAAAACTACACCCTACTCAAGAAAGTTCTGGATGATGCTCTCTTCGACTTTGCACACAAGGGAGGAACTGTGGTAAAAAGAAGTGGTGGTCCACGCTTCAAACACGTGACTGATTTCTGTTGCAGACAGCAGCCGGAGAATAGTGTGACGTGTGGCTACTACGTCTGCTCCCACATGGACGACTTTATATGGGCGCGGAACACGTTTTGCAAACCTGACGACTTACGCAAGTGGAGTAATAACCTCGAGCACAAGCCATATGACTGGAAGCTAGAGTTTGCATGCCTCCAGAATGCGTTTGCGAATATCATCAACAAGGATGTCGTCTCGGATACCGGGCTTTTCTACGCCGGCAATGACCCAAGGGAGGAACATGCCGCTCGCTCAGAGCAGCGAGTTCGCCAAATCCCGACCCAAGAAGACGCAATCGCCTACATGCAGCTAGGCCCTAGAGGAGGGAAAAAAGCGTGAAGATAGGCCCTAGAGGAGGGAAAAACATTGCATATGTATTGTGTTTGTGGTCGTGTATTCCCAAACTGGTCTACTTTATACGCTTATGGACATATTTACGTCTTGGCACTTGTTATTTTCGTAGTCGGTTTGAGACATCTACATATATATTGTGAATATATTGTGTTTGTGGTTTCAAGTTGTATGGATATATACTGTGATATATGTGTGGTGATCTGAATATTAATTGCTGATTGTACATATAAATATAATTATTAATTATTAATTACTGATTGTACATATAAATACAATTATGAATAGGGCCTGGTCCAAGTACCAGTGACGTGCGGCCCGGAGAGATCGTCACTGCTGTGGAGCTCATCAGTGACGGGCGGCTCCGGAAGAACGTCACTGGTAAGGTTTTTAGCAGTGACGGGTGGGTATCTGAGCCCGCCACTGATAACCAACCATTAGTGACGTGACGGGCCAAAATTGCCCATTAGTGACGAGCGAGGCGCCCATCACTAGTAACCACTTATCAGTGGCGTATTACCAGTGACGGGCCGGCCCACTCGTCACTAATGGGCAATTTTGGCCTATCACTGGTAGGCTTTTCTTCAAGTTAGGTTAAGCATTTTTCAACATTTTTGTTGATAGACGTTGGGTCTAATACCACTTTTGATTGGACTGTGTATTCATCAAGTTCATCATATAAAGTTTTAGAACTTTATTTACATTCTAGGTATAAGCAGACTATTTATATATATACTTAAAATTAGATTTCTCTATACTGTTACTAGTAATCCTCTAACCATATTATTATTACTAAACCAAAAGGTCCTCTATTTTAGGACTAAGGCTAGTAATTTTCTATGTACCACACTTCTGCTGCCGCATTTTCTAGTGCTTGAATAATACGTCTCTACAATTTGCCTCTCCTTCTAGCAGAGGGACTTTCCTTTCAAAGTTACCTTCTGCATGTAAGATGGTCAAACTACGTCTTACGTAAATCGACCAGTAGTACTTTTCTATGACCATGCCTTTTTCTTCTTAGATACCCACTCTAAGATTGGCAATGTTGCCGAGTCAAGAAACCTAAGTGTATGCCATGCATCCCTTCTCCCCTCTTCTTGAAAAGGGCATGACCATCAAACGCCACGACCGTAATTGCCCGACCATGAACGCGCAGGGAGTCTAAAATTAGGAAAATCTCACAGCATAAATACCCTGCGCATGCATGTCTGGTAGTAATAGTAACAGCGGCATACACACGTACGCACCAATGGCTCCCTCTTCTATGATCACCACCTTGGGCCTCGTCGTTGTCATGTCGGCCATTGTCACGGCGTCATCTACCCCCAGTAGGATAAACGATATGAAAATAGTCGAAAAAATATCTTACCATTTCCATTTCTGCACGTTTTTATCAGAACGGAAACAAATACGGAATCTCCGAAAACGGAAACGGAAACGGGAAGTACTGGAAATGGACACGAGACAAATACGGTCGAAAACGAAAACAATAATGAATATTTGTCGGAGCACAAGAACCCCTTGAACGTCTACAAAAACACAATAAAAATAATATGACACAAAGAATATATATTACATAACCAGTTAACCACAAAATAATAACATGACATAAATATTATATATTACATAACCAATTATATTTGTACGGGAGTAGGAATGATTAGCTGGTTGGGATAGGGGATCCAGATGGGCTGGATGGGCCAGAACTTTTACACTGGCTTATTCGGAAATAGTTCATTTTTCTTATACGGAATTTCCGTTTTCGTTTTCGTTTCCGATTGAAATAACCGAACAGTTTCCACATATAATTTTCATTTCTTTTTCTGTACCAAAAAATTCCGTTTCCGTTTGGAGCTTCTGTTTCTTTTTTCAACCCTAGCCCTCAGCAGCCTCGAGCAAACGTGCAAGAGCGCAGGCAAGGATGCGAAGTTTTGCATGGAGGTCTTGTCGTCGAGCCCGGAGTTGAAGGCGTCGGCGGACACGCGCGGGCTAGCCCGTGCGGCCGTGCTGCTGGCAATGAAGAACGCCTCGGGGACGTTGGTCCAGCTATCCCACATCTACAACTCCGAGGAGCACCTAAAGAGCATACCCCTGGAACTCACGCACTGCATCAAGGAGTGCATAAAGAAGTACGTAAATATATGTGAAAAATAAGCAGGGTTAATTTCTTATCCAAGGGAGTACGTACGTAATGAAATGTTTGATATGGGTTGGGCGCAGCTACGACGAAGCGATGGCCTACCTAAGCGCGGCGGCGCGGAGGCTGGACAAGGGCTCGGTCGACGAGGCGATCGTGCTGATCGGGGGGCGCCCTGGTGGACGCAGAGATGTGCCAGAGGGGGTGCCAGACCGTGGGGCAGAAGGAGCTCGACCTGTGCAACCACATTGTTGACCGCCTCTGCACCGTTGCCAAAGCCATTGCCCCCTCTCTCCGACCACGTTAAGGCTGCTTCGGGGGTCACGGTGCATTATGATCCCTTTTGCTAACTAATATATTTTATTTCCGTCCATGCTTCTCGTAGGATATAAAAGAAATTTTGAATAGCATAGTTTTTTTTTAGAGTCGACCAAGAGCTTCGTTAACCCATAACAAGATTACAATCTTTTTCATTACATCGAAGGATGCATTCCGGCACCTGGCTATTCCAGGCACACTCCGGAATAGTGTAAGAAGCAAACTTAGCTAGTTTGTGGGCAGCCTCATTTGCTTCCCTTTTAATATGACAAACATCAAAATAATTACAGCCGTTAGTTAGCTCCTGGATTTGCTTTATAATCGGAAGAATTCTAGATCGATGATTCTTCGTTTTCCATAGCGATGTAAACTCCATGGAATCTGTTTCCATTATAGCTTGATTTATGCTCCAGATTTTCATCAATTCACCCCATCTCTGCAAGCAAATGCTTCGGCTGTCAGTGCATCAGGAATAAGTTCATGCCAAGTACTGCTTGCTGCTACTATATGACCCTGTTCATCTCTTATAATTACTCCTGATGCTCCATTCATTTTATCTGCATTATAAGATGCATCAACATTAACTTTATAGAAACCTTCCTGCGGTCGTTGCCAATGAGCTTGTATCTTCTCTTTACTATTTGATCTGGTTGCTCTTGCAGTCTGAATAAGATCTGCAGCAGTATCATATGCCCATCTACATGCTTGAGTTATTTTGGTTGATGATTCACCATGTAAACGAGCATTACGAGCATTCCACACCGAGTACATACCACATAATATGTAACTGGCCTTTTCAATATCACAAATGGATGTGTCCAAGATACCTTCAGCCCATGTTAAAGGATGTAACTTGGGAATTTTTATTTTATATATTTCCTTGAACAACCTCCAAAAATTATTTGCATAGGTGCATTCCACAAGAGCATGATAGATAGTATCTTCAGCAGTTCCACATTCAACACAAATACTTTGCAATTCAATATGTCTTTTATGTAAGATAGCCTGAACTGGAATAAAACCTTTAATAACTCACCACCAGAAATTATGAACCTTTGGAGGGACTGAGAGCTTCCAGAGTTTGCTCCAGATATTATTATCTTCAGCATTGGAACAAAATGTAATGTTTTTTCGATAATGATCATCAGCCTTTGAATTTATGGCAAGAAGCCTGTATGCTGACCTGACTGAATACAGTCCATGTTTTTCAGCATTCCAGGCCCAGAGATCATGGTCTAGCTTTCCCAATGGGATCTTAAGAACTTCTTTTGCATCTATGGGTAGCAGACTGTTATTTATTTTGTCAACATCCCATTCATTCCTCTCTACATTCAGAAGATTGGACACCTTTGAAACATTTGTTCCTTCTCTTCTGTACATAGGTTTTCCTCCTGGAATTGTTGGAATCCATTTATCTTCCTAAATGTTGGTTGATTTGCCATCTCCAATTCTCTTTGTCAGGCCTAAATGAAGAGCTGCTCTTCCTTTTAAGATAGCCTGCCACACATGTGAGCTATTTCTTCTTCTTTGCTTTCATAAAATCTGTATTATGGAGATATTTTCCAGCCAATACTCTGGCGCACAGTGAGTTTGGATTTGTTAGCAGTCTCCATCCTTGCTTACCGAACATGGCTAGATTGAACAGATGCATCTCCCTGAATCCCATGCCTCCAGCTTTCTTCGGTTGTGCTATCTCTTCCCATCTCCAGTGCATTTTCTGTTTTTCTCCATCGCCTCCCCACCAGTAATTTGCCATTGATGAAGTCAGCCTCTTGCAGGTTGTTTTTGAGAGGCTGAAGCAGCTCATTGAATAAGTGTCGATTGCTTGCATGACTGCTTTAATTAGGACTTCACGACCAGCTGAACTTAGCATCTTCTCTGACCATCCTCCTGTTAAGTTATTCATTCTTGTAGTTAACTTTTCAAAAGCTCCTGTTGTGCTCTTACCTAGGGCCGTGGGTAGCCCTAGGTATTTCCCCTCGAGAGCCTCTGTCGCAATTTCCAAAATTTGCTTCATCTCTTCTTTTGTTTCCTCACTGCTGTTTGGGCTAAAGAAGATAGCTGATTTTGCTTTATTCACCAATTGTCCTGATCCCTTGTTGTATGCTTCCAATATTTCCTGAAGTCTTTCTGCTCCCTTCTTTGAAGCCTGAGTGAAGACGATACAGTCATCAGCAAAAAGTAAATGGGATATCCATGGAGTATGGATACCCACTCTGATTCCTTTACTAAGGTACTTTGAGCCTTTGAATTTTAGTAAGCTTGTTAAGCCTTCTGCACAAATAAGGAACAGATAAGGAGAAATGAGATCTCCTTGCCTTAAACCACTTGTTGGCTTGAAAGGTTTCGATAAATGACCATTCACTTTAACAGAAAAGCTTACTGTTTCAACACATTTCATAATTAGCTTCACCCAGGAATCATGAAAACCCATTTTTTGCATTATTTTCCTGAGGTACATCCACTCAACACGATCATAGGCTTTAGCCATATCTAATTTAACGGCACTTGCTCCAGTTTTACCCTTCTTTTTTCTAACGTAATGAATACATTCATAAGCTGTAATGACATTATCAGTGATTAGATGTGAAGGCACAAAAGCACTTTGTTCCTCTGAAATGATTTCATCCAAGATTACTCTTAGTCTATTTGCTAGGACTTTCGAACAGATTTTATATAAAACATTACAGAGAGCTATTGGCCGGTACTGTGATAAATTCTGGGGGTGATTTACCTTTGGAATAAGAACCAGAATTGTTTTGTTTAATTCCTCCAGCATTTCGCCATTCTGCAAGAAATCCAGAACTGCAGCACAAATATCGATCTTTATCAAGTCCCAGTGATTTTGGAAGAATCCTGCTGTGAAACCATCTGGACCTGGTGATTTATTTGGTTTCATCATGAATAGAGCCTTCTCAATCTCTTCTGAAGTAAACGGTTTACATAATAGATCATTCATGTCCTCCGTAACTTTTGTTGGGACATAGTTTATCACCTCATCTGGTTGCAGGTTGTCCTGAGCAGAAAACAATTTGGAAAAGAAGTCCTTAGCTATGTCTTCAATTTCATCCTATTGATGACATATCATTCCATCTGCTCGCTGCAATGAAGTGATTCTATTTTGTCTTGCTCTTTCTCTGCATCTTGAATGAAAAAAGCCTGTGTTGAAGTCTCCTTCAGCTAGCCATTGTACTCTTGATCTTTGACGAATCATAATTTCTTCTCTAGCCATTAATTCTGAAATCTGATTAACCAATATTTTCTCCTCTTTTGTTGGCCCTGTCCTCCAGTTTTTGGCCCTCACATCTTCTAGCTACCTTCTCAAATTCTTTAACCAGCCACGAATAGAGCCAAAAGATACATAGCTCCATGTCTGCAACTTATCCTGCATAGTGGATAATGATTTCATAACGTTCTGGAGACCAACTCCACCGCAGGACCAAGCATTCTTTATTAGCTCCTCATAGCTCGGGTCTCGTCTCCACATATTTTCATATCTGAAGAGACGCTCAGCTTTCCTTTTTTCCACCAAGTTTTGTTTCTCAATATCTATTAATAATGCACTGTGGTCTGACTCCGTTGTATGCACATGTGTTACGCTTGTCTTTCCAAATCTTTGCATAAATTTGTCATCAGCTAGGGCCCTGTCTAGTCGAATCTTTATATTTCTGCTACCTTCTTGTCTATTGTCCCATGTGTAAGGGATGCTTGTATAGCCTAGATCTGAGAAGCCACATTATTGGATAGCTTCTCTAAATCCAGCCATTCCCCACTCGCCCCTCTCCTTACTTCCAAAGTGCTCTTCCTCTGATAGGACCTCATTGAAGTCCCCTCCGCATATCCATGGCAGCTCGCATTTATTTCTCAAAAAATTTAGGAGATACCAAGATTCTTTCCTTCTGCTACATTGAGGTTGGCCATAAAATCCTGTGAGCCTCCAAACATCTTCTCCCAAGTTTTCACTATGTACCCAGACATCAATATGTGACCGGCTTTTGGATCACTCTCGCATAATGATGTCTTTCTTCCACAAAAGAACCAAACTTCCGCTGAGGCCATCACTGTCTACTCCAATTGCGTTATCAAAACCCAAATAAAACCTCAAGTTCCTTGCCTTGTCTGCTGACATTTTCGTCTCTGAAAGGAAGACGATTTCTGGGCTGTACTGCTCCACCATAAGGCGGAGTTCTTGAACTGCCTCGGGTTGCCTGCACACTCGGCAGTTCAAACATAGAGTTTTCATGGCGACCGGCAGGGCTACTCCACACAGGCAGCCTCCACCGATAGAACAATTGAGGATGAAGTTTCCATCTTTCTTTTGGCACCCTCTGCATCACTTTGATCCAGCTCCACAAGGGCAGGTGAACTGGACTCTTGCTGTTTCCCCCTTACCATGTACTGGAATTAAGGTCAGGTTTTCTGCATTCTCCAGCATGTGAAACCTCCCTGCCACTGTACCTACTTGCTTTTGGCGAAGATTATTATATTTATGTGGCTTTCTTTTCCTTTCTGATGCAGTTTTGTCTTGAGTTTGGCTTACAAAAAGGGCCTTGCAAGCATTACTGTCCTGAACTTCTTTATCCAGATCTATTTCCATCTTTTTCAAAGGGCTTGTAACTTCTTCTTCCATGGTTTCCTTGCTCTTCTCTGATTTCTGACTATTGAACTCCTCCGTTGATTTTTCTTTTGAGCTGGTATGAGAGTCACTTCGGTTTGAAGACCCACTCCAATCTGATGCTGCTGCTGCCTCCTGTGCAAAGGATTGTATCCTTCTCTTTCTCTCTTCTGGTACTCTTATTTTATTTTCATATTCCCACTTCCCTTCTGCATCTCTTTCTGATGGGTTTGGACACTCTAGTTCAGAATGCCCTATGATGCCACACGAGAAGCAAAAGAAGGGTAGCTTTTCATACTGCAGATCATAATATTCATCTCTTTCTAATGTCTCTATGGTAATATACCTCTTCAATGGTTTCTGAATTGGGATTTCTACCCTTGCTCTGAGAAACTTTCTTGCAGCCTTGCCAAATTCATCCACATCCAATTTGTCTACTTTGCCTGCCAAGCCTGCTACCTTCCAACCTTTCTTTTTGTTCATCCACTTGAAAGGTATATTCATGATTCTGACCCAGATATACATTGACTTAAATCGCACATCTGAAGGTCTAAGGTTCTTATCAAAATCCTTCAAGAGCACTGCATGGCGACCTATGAGCCATGGGGTCCCATCTAATGCTCTTTCTTTGTCTGCTTCAGACATAAAATCTGCTATGAACATATTGTCCCCAACCATTCTTGCTCTCAGCCCTCTAGGGTTTCCCCATGCAGGTTTCATAGCTCCCATAATTGTTTGCAATTTAAGAACGTTTGGAGACAAGACCTTACCAATGACTGAGAAGGTTTTTGGTTCATCTTTGTCCTCCTCGTCATCTGACATGAACACTTTCTCAACCTCTCCTGCTGCCAAATTCAGTTTTCTGAACTTTGTTGTTACTTCTTCATCAGCATCCTTCTTTTTCCTTGAAATGCCTTGACCTTTCGCTGTTGATTCTGATTTCCAGAGCAGATTCCTTTTGCTAGCCATCTTTTTTAATCCAAAGCAAAGATCCTAGCCAACCACAAGTCCTGCTGCCAGTCTCCACCAAGAAAGACAACCAAGGGCGGGTAGATCCACTAATGGGTTCCCTTAAATGCCCTGAGTCGTACGATTCCTGTCAGAGATTACAAGCAGGAAGCTAAAATCCTACCTTGAGTTGATGAGCGTAGGAAGAAGCAGCGATTTGGATCTCCTTTGATCCAAATGCAAACAAGATCCGCCCCTGGAGAGGATACAGGTCACTCCCCAGGTGGAAAGAAGATTGGACATCGACGGCGGGAGCTCACCGGCGGTGAGAGTGGGTGGATTTTGGTGGAAGTTTCTCGAGAGTCCCCGTGAGGTGCGAGAACACTACGGAATTTCTCTTTTTGAATAGCATAGTTGAGTAACCGTAAACAGAGTCATCTACTACTCGTGTATTGTATCCATCCATCAATCAATCATCTATATGGTGTGAGAGTATTTCGATCGATCGATGTAGACAGTTTGATACGATCCACACATCAATCAATCATCTATATGGGTGTGATTATGTTTGGATCGATCGATGTAAACAATTTGATACAATTCCATATTTCCACGACTCCACGTGATTTGGTGTGTGTTTACTGAATTAAAATAGAGTTATTTGCTTCTTTTTGATTTCGCAATAGGTCTAGCACACGACACTGAGTCGTTAATCAGGATCCTCGGTGGCTAAAGTTGGACATAACTTTTTTATATAATTTTAGCTTTGATATTGACGAAGTGTTAACAGACAAATTTTCTCATAGATTATAATAACTATAAACAATCTACCATATCGCACTCATACCATTATACGCACACATATATAAGCCTTCCTTCTCTTTAGGAAAATATTGAGGACTTCACATGCCATATTTGATGCAGGCACGTGGTCACTTAACACGCACATTAAGAGAACGAAGAGTCGTACTCCCTCTACAAGGGCAGATAGTTTACTGATTGTTGCAAAAAAATATTATCAGATGGCCTTAGGTTTTACTGACCACTCATAAAGAGCAAAGGGGAAATAGCACAAGCACTATAATGAGTAAATTTCAGAAAACCACAACTTCACCGGCATGTATACCACTTGATCACAACCAATATTTTTTTGAAGAACCACAGTTTGTGGGAAAAATTGTTTTCATCACTTCTCATTCATTTCCATCATGTCCAATGGATTCAATAGATGTGATGGAGCTGGGGCTGGCTAGAGATGGGAGAAGGAGATAGATAGATATAGGTGAGACACACTTGTTGTGACTGACAAGTGGGTTCCATCTGTCAGCTTTACTAGACATGATCGAAATGAGTGAGAAGTGATGGAATTGTGGTTCTTTGAAAACTTTTTCTCCACCAATTGTGGTTCTTTAAAAAAATTAAAGTTGTGATTATGTGTTACACATGCCACCCAAGTTATGGTTTTCTCAAATTTACTTAAGAGCTAGGGCGTCAACCATAATTAGCTCTCCCTTTTCATATGTACCATTATTTCAACTTATCTGTTGTAACATGTCAATATGATCTACCAAAAGTTGCCATCTCTCTGCAATACTACTATGAAAGGATAGGTATCTCACCCATTTAGGATCGTGTCTTTGTTCTCTTCTCTCTATTGAAGAATCAGATAGGTACCCTATCCTTGTTTCACTAAAAACAAAAGGACACGATAAAAGGAATGATTCAGGGTTTGATATGTCACTTAGTTGTGGAAGTGAGGGTGTTTGTTTCTACCTACCAAGACAGATATTTAGAATTAAACATAGATTCGACATTTAGGATTGACACGGTGTGTCTCATTTTAATAGAGTACATGCAACATGTTTGGTTCAACGGAGGTTCTCATGCAACATGTTCGGTTCAACGGAGGTTCTTATGCATCCATGTCTATCAAAAAGACATGGAAAATGCTTCTACCAACCGAGCGATTCGTCGTACGCATCATACGGGCTGTCGATCGTGACCCAATCCAATGGCCCTGCAACAGAACCAGTACATTCTTATCCACCCTGCATCCAAACCCATCTCCCGTTGTCTCTCTATCTCTCTCTGTCCACTCCTATCTCCCAATCTTTCTCACATGCTCTATCTGCCTCGTATGCTCTCTCTCAACCAATGCATCAAGGCTGGCTTGAAGTGAGATGGGGAGGGGGGAGTTGCTGCCGCAAGGCGAGGTTGGAGAGGCGTCTGTAGGGAGGGCATCCACACGGCAGAGGCCATACTCTCCGGCGTGTGTGATGATGGATGAGATGAAGTAGGACATGCTCACCACGTCAAAAAGTATGTTCTCAATGCGGTCGCACGATCCTTCACGGAATGTGATCAACAAATCGATTCTTCCGAGCACCGTGACTGGCTCTATGCCAAACCCAATGAGCGGGATGTAGGGGATTGCAAGACCACTCTTGGCATGTCCATTCCTTGAGCGGAGGTGAACAGGATGTTCGCGGAGCTTCCCCATCAATGAAAATGCATCATATCTCGATGAAAAAATGAGCATTGAGATGACAAGGGCATAATGATGTAGGAGGATGACTACAACTAAGTCTTTCGGGCTAAACATCACTGACGTGTATGCCCAAGACGATAGCTCAGTTGGAGGATAAGATCCGATGTGCTAGACCCTTCGAACATATGGCTTGCGTTGCTATTTGGACAAGAAGGTATGCACGCTCCCTCTAGTAATTGCTTGCACGACGCGGTGGTTCCTCTCCATTCTGAGCTGGTGGCCTGCATGGGGGTTGCGGTTGTAGCAGGTCCAAAGTAGCTTGGTTGCGGTGCTCACGTCTGTCTAGCGTGTTTGGACTTCATTGTCGGAGCTAAACGACTAGGTCAGACTCAGCGGTCGAGTGGTTGTTCACGCTCATAGTACCACTCCCGCTGGACTTGGCATGTCCTCGTTCTAGACCTCCGTCACCCTGGACCTCCTGTCAGGGGTGACCGTCTTCGCGTGTTATCACATCGGACCTTCGTCAGCCCAGACCTCCATCTTCGCGTGTTGATTAAGGATTTTGCCCATCCTTGAACTGTTGTTCTGTAGTAGTGTGACATGAGAACTACGCTTGTAAATATTAATGTTTTTGCGCAAACTGGATGTACCCTTAATATTTGGATCATCCTTCATGTCATGGTGGCAATAGTGGCACTTGCCTGACTTCACAACAGTATCAACCTTAACCTTGGTGAAGTGGTGCCACATTTCTAATCTTGATACAGTCTCTCCCCCCCCCGTCTTCCATGACCCCCTCCCCTTCATTCCCTTCTTGCTGTTGCTATTACACACACTCGTGGGATGCATTCTCAGTTTCAGCCATGACCATATGTTAACTTCCCTGTTTTCATTAGGTTCCGACATCTACACACACACAAAATGAGAAATAACTCCAATGAGCAATATGTCTTAAACTACTGACCAACCAAGTGAACCAACCCACACATCATCTCCTAATTTCTCTCAAAATTAGACGATCAAAAAGTCCACACATGACTCTATACACACATACACAACACTAGTATACTGAAATTGATAGACAACTGCACATGCATGTGGCTGTGTAAAGAAAAATTTGAAGCCAATTTTCCATCTGTCGGGAAGAATCTAAGAACTAGAGAGTAATGATATAAGAAGGAAGAACTAGGAGGCGGATGCAGAGAGCACATACATTGTAGGAATATTCAGTTGCCGCCATCGTGGACTTGTCTAACTACTACCACCGCCCTCGCTGCCTCATTGAACCCTTGTGGAGTTTTGCCCGTGGCATTACACCCACTATCGCCTCATCTGAATGGAGCACCCATCGGCACCGGTTCAGGATGGAGCGCCATTGCCAAGTCGAGCACAACACCTGCTTGAGCACTGTTGTGGTGTGGCAATATGGCAGCTGGGTGTGAGAGGCCGAGAGCAAGAGGGATTAGGGTAGGCGACTGGGTGCTGTTGGCTATTATTATGGCCTATAGATATTATATCCACAAGCGCACAGAAAAGCAATTATAGCATTTCACCTCGAAAGTATTCAAGCATTTACTAAGTCCATGGGTAGCAAATAGATTTGAGTAGAGATATTAGATTATCAATATACCGTATATATGTAACCAACTCTGCGTCACTTAGAGAGGACAAATATTTTTTGGATAGATAAGGGTAGATGGCCACTAGGTAGAGAGGTTACCAGCCAAACACAACTAACGTCTAAGAGGGTAGATAGCTAGCCGAAGTTTAATAGCAGGTAGGTAAAAGCACTAATTCTTTGTTATAGTGATGGAAGGAGATCATCAGTGTTTTAGTTATCAACAATTGTTAGGTTAAGATTCAATGCTCTGGACAACCAGTATCAAGGTTAGGTGCTGTCACCGACTAATCCTAACAATTAGAGGTGTAGCTGGACGAAGTCTCAGAAGACTCTCAAGATGTTTCTCCTATAGTTTGGGCCCTAACTATGCGGAGACAAAGCTTAGCTATACTTAAAACTATTGTCTTGATAGGATTACTGTAGTGGTAGGTTCTACATAAAGTGGGGCCTTCAACACAGGTAATCCTCTCCATATCTAAAAGGTAGTAGGCTGGTCCCTAGGTTACACCTTTCAATCTTAGATAGTTTAAACACAAATCCATGGCACACCTACCAAAAGGTATGGATTACCCTACTCATAGGTCCTAACTTTAACAACTACTTCTGATAGAGCGAATAATTTGGAAAGATAACTTGACAAATAGAGATACTAAAATATCACTATATTATTAATATTTCAATATTCAACTATAGTAAACATGATACATGGAGCAAGACACATACCGAGTTACTGAAGAGGATTTCCTCAGAACCATAACTCGCAGGCCAACGCTTTCTCCTAGCTACATTTGCGACTCCGGTGTCACCTACTCTACTCTACCTAGAGCTACAGGTGAGGTGGCATCTTGAAGAGAAGATGGAATGGAAGTGGTGGTGATCAAATGGAGGAGTGGAGAGGGATTTTTATAGGCCGGCCAACCCCCCTCCCCACATGATAGCTCTCGCAGTAGGTCCGACCAACCTAGTTTGAGAACTTGGGCTGGCCAAGCCTCGATCAATGATTGAGCTTAGTCCCCACATGGCGCGAAGGATGGAGGCGCGACCGACTCTCCCGCGGGGCATCTTGGCATGCAGAAGTTCCTCAGCGACCAGGTAAGTCCTCAAGGAAATTTTTGTGGGCCAACTGACTTGGTACTCATGACTGGCCGAGCTAAGGGGATGGCCTACCCCGAAGGGTATGATCGGCCGACCTACCTAGAAGGGTGATTGGTCCCCCCTTTTACCCAGCATCGAGTGATGGGTCGATGACACTCTGGGGATGGCGTTTGATTGTGTTCAGTGGGTCTAGAAAAGTCCTTCGGATGATGATTATCTTCTTAATTATATTTTTGGTGTTTTTAAGAGAAAATCTTTATTTCCTGCAAACCAAGTTGACGCGCCAAAACTTATAAAAATAGGTTAATGCTAATTTGTATAAAAAGACCATCATACCTTGCTTTTTGCGAGAATCTCAGGGGTTAAATATCAGAAATATCATGCGTCAACACATCCCCACGCTCAGGCCTTTGCTCGTTCCGAGCAAGGTCCAGTTAGAAAAAACTTGGGTGGAATCAGGAGTTCCTTCAATGAGAGATTTTCCATGCCAGAATCCAGATAACCAACAAGCAAAAAATATAGAGTTAGAATATCCTGGCTAGAATGTATGCCTAGTTGTTGGTTTTGTTTACCTAAGGGGCTCTTGTCATGTCAAACTTAGACTCTCTCCAGGAGAGTTGAGGCAAGAAATAATGGTTTTTCAATGGCAAGGTCATAGTTTTCCCTTTGAGTTTCACCTCCATAATTATAGGGTGCAATTTAAATGACTTAGGAATTATTCCCACACTAAGTATTAACCTTTCCTTAATTTTCTCCAAGGAAACTCTCGATCGCTCAAACTGTTTGTTTTCCTCACCAAGCCAGGGAAGGCCATATAACTCCTACTTCTACAAGGTTTGTATGTGGAGCTTCCTCCTATAACCTAATTGTTGTTCAATCAAGAGAGTGTTCAGACAATGGCCTCCAGAATCTAGTCAAGTGTGAGGTCGAAAGAGATGGTGAAGGGATGAACTCACGCCATGGTGCTTGAAAATATTTTCAGGAATTGGATGAGATGGAATGGTCTAGGTCCTCCAAAAAAATTCCCATCGAAAATTTATGTGATCCCTTTTTGAGGAGCTCTGTTGTTCCTAATTCTACAAAAAAAATTAGTATCTTTTTAAGATCACACCTCCCTTGTGATGAAGGGTTCATTGTGGGATTGTTGGGGCATGATTTTGAAGACCTGGACCAAGAGATGGTATTTGGAACAGCGGATTTTGTTGAGTGGAAATGGAAAATGAGATACACAAAAAGGAGAATGACAAGACTCTGAAGGATTTACAGGAGTACAAATTCTAAGTGGCTCAAAGATTTGTAAGGCTTAAGTTTCAAAACGCTGCTGGTAGGATTGGAGTTGTTTCTAAAGGGTTTCCTTTGTGTGGCACACAGAAATATAATTCTAACCTTACTCAGGTTATTATTCACAAGCCATATTATAGTGCTATATCCACATACCACAATAGACTCAGTTTAGAATTTTATGGTGTGGACAGTCTCAAGTTCCACATATCAAACGAAAGTGCAAGGACTAGCATTATGACTTGCCAGGACACTCTAATTCTATTAAGTCCGGAGGCTAAGTTGTTATCAAGATTATTACGAGGATTCTAACCAGAACAACTATTCATCATTTTTCGAAAGGGCAAGGTTGTATGTTCTTTATATCCAAACTAGTAACACTGGATTTATTCAATGAAAAAGGACACTGCTCTAGATAGAAAGCACTAATTTATTTTATTACTACAACTATCAAGTCCCTTTTTCTATTATTGTTATTGTTATTTCTATAAAAAAAATTAGGAAGAAGCAAATACTACATTGATGAGGTTCACTTGGTAAGGCAAAGCAAGGTTGAGTATTGGGCCGGCCGATCCTTGATCAACGGTTGAGCTTGGTCCCTAGATAGTGAGAAGGATGGATGCATGACCGATTCTCCCTCGGGCATCTTAGCATACACGAAGTCCGCTGGGCAACTAGGTAAGTCCCCTGAGAACTTTTGGTGGGCCGGCTGACTTGGCAATCAAGGCAGGCTGACCTAAAGGCTGGCCTAGCTCGAATGGTAGGGCCAGTTGACCTACCCAAAAGGGTGATCAGTGCCCCCCTTTTTTTCGGTGTCTGGCGATAGTCAATGACGCTTCGGGGATGGCATTCGGCGGCGGCCGTGGGTCCGAAAAAGGTCATTTGGATGATGATTATCTTCTTTATTATATTTTTGGTGTTTTCTGAGAGAGAGAATCTTTATTTCCTGCAAACAAGATGACACACCAAAACTTGTGGAAATAGGTTAGTATAAACACTCATTTGCATAAACAGAACACAACACCTTGTCTCTTGTGAGGATCTCAGGGGTTAAATTTCAGAAATATCATGCGCCATCAAGGTCCTGCCTGCTTGGGCCTTTGAGCTAGGCTGTTTAGGAATTTTGCCCTCATATACGGGTATTAACGTTACCCTCAAGCTATTGGGGTACAGTTCTTCAAATCGGGCCCCAATCCTCCACAATTGACAGCTCCTTGATTTTTGCGAGGCTGTTTGTTGAGGTATAGTAGAGTAGCACTCCTAAGTTTGGTGCATTTGATAATTGCCCGAATACAAGTCTTGATTGATGACCATCACATCTTCTTGACTAGCTTTTCCAAATTCTCCCATTGCCTGTAAAGTGTTAACCATAAATCAACAACGGCAAATCGGGCATGGTCATCATTATTATTAAAATTAAATATGTTACACACCATTCATCGAGATTCATATCATATTCAACGTTCATAAGCCTAAACTTAATCATGTCATCATTTATTCCGGAATAATGGTGCACAGTGTGTGACAATGTAAGCAAAAATTCATATGTGAGTCACAATAGGTGAATATATCATGCGAAGAAAAATCAAGCATCCCGAAATTATGGCATAAAGTTTGAA
The DNA here is from genome assembly GCA_019208055.1 of Stipa capillata. Lineage (NCBI taxonomy): Eukaryota > Viridiplantae > Streptophyta > Magnoliopsida > Poales > Poaceae > Stipa > Stipa capillata. The sequence goes on along the minus strand of JAGXJF010004523.1, from coordinate 55,463 downwards.
AATCATTATGTATACCAAGAGCTACCATGCTTGTCGGCGATTCCCACTTGGTCGACTTTACCAGACGCTTGCGAAATAGTTTAAAGCGCTCCCTCTCCTCCTAGCTCATGTTGATTCCCAGTTGGTAAGCCTTCTTTTGGAGTTGGGTAACGTGCTCCAAGTGTTGTGGATCAACAAGCCTATTGCAGGCCTCTCGCTCAGCGCGTGCAGTGTGTGAACGGAGTACGTGATCCATAACCTAAGAGAAAAAAATTGAACACAAATAGCAATATATAATCAGTCCTCAGATTAAATAGTATAAATTCCTCAAAAAGATAATGAAAATTAATGATCTATAAAAATAAAATTAGTGCTATACAAGTGAAACCCTAATCTAAAGATTTAGCACAATGTAGACCATAATCAACAAAGTAATTGGATGATTGGAGGACATTCATACCTGGACAATTTGTGTACGAGGAATAAAAGAAAAAACAAGTATAGGTGAAGATCTCATCTAGGGTTTATGATTTATTGAAGGAGAAAGAGAGAGATAGATGGGAAAATATGAACTGGGGCATCTCCTCGAGCATTTTGAACTGTTACCCGCTGTGGTACATGCACTCGATACTAGCGCTAGCACTCGTACCAAAGCTTCACCCCTTCAGTATGACCGAGCGGTAAGGGCAAGTGCGCCCGTACCATTCATCGGCTAAGCTTCTGGTTTTTCTTTTTGTCTGGGGAATGGGTATCCCATTTTAATTCCTTTTCTCTCTTTTAGGTGATGCCTAATCACTTTTATTGTACAAAAACACTTAAGTAAAACAAACCTTTATTTGCATGGGTTGCCTCCCATGAAGCGATGTTATTTAAGGTTGTTAGCTCAAACTCATTACCTTTTAACTCCCATAATCTCTAAGCTTAAGTGTGATGGATTCCATATTATAGACTCTCAGCTTATTTTTCCTTGGAAAATTTATGAAAAACTGACGAGGGTAAGTTAAACTTGATGTTCCCCACTTGCATATCTATCTTAGCCCTATAGGTTCTTAAAAATGGTGTCCCTAAAATTATAGGGGCATTAACATCTTTAGGCATATCCATAATAATTAGATCAATAAGCACAAGACAATCTTTAACCATAAAAATAACATCTTCTTTAATACTTGTAGCTTTTTTGTAAGTCAAGTCAACGAGGATTTAATCTCATCTCACAATTTTTAAATGGCCCAAGACCAAATTTTTCATAAAGAGATTTGGGAATAGTTTAAACACTGGCTCCAAGATCACATAAAACACTAATTGTAAAATGACCAATGTTAATTTTAAATGTAGGTTCCTAAAGGTCTTCTTGTTTGAGGGGTAATTTCTCCTTCATCTTATTTGAGTGTTCTTCTAATTCTCTAACTTCCAAAGTACCCTTTTTAACAGATTCTTGATAATCATTACCGTTATCTTGAGATCTAGGCCTTTTCAAACTCATACTCTTGATGAAGTTTTCAATAATACTATCAATGGTAGTTTCATCATGTTTTTTACCTATTTTCAAGACTCATGTCTTCATCCGTAGTAATGGCCATGAGTGATTCAACGGGATTTTGTTCGGGTTTTCCAGCAAACTGATCGAGAATGAGAGTTTGACTCTCGACAATCTTAGCAATCTGGACTTCAATGTTTTTAGTACTCTCCTACATATTGTTAGTATCCATAGCAAGAGTGCCTAATTTCCCTGTCATATATTCTAAGCAAGCATCATGAGCTTTAAGTTTTTCCATAAATATTTTATTTTGTTCCATTTGACATGCCATAAACTGTTTAAGCATTTCCTCTAAAATAGGACAATTAGCATTAAAACCAGTATCATTGTTCATATTCCTTGGAAAAGGTTTTTGGTAATTATTGTTATAAGAATTGAAAATTTAACATAATTGATTTCACTTTCAGCGATAAAATTGGTATCATCATGGCAATAAGCTTATCAATTTTATTAACTAGTTTCATTATTACCTTCATAGCATTCACTATTTTGGTTGATGTTGTTGAACGTTCCGTGTGCCATTTAGCATGATTCTCAAGCGTATCATCAAACAACTTGCAGGTGTCTCCCACTAGTCTTGTCATGAATGTTCCTCCTGCAGCTGTATCTCGCATATTCCTCTAAATCTGATCAAGACCATTATAAAATGTATGCCAAATTTACCATTTAGGGATTTCGTGACTAGGACAATTTATAATAGTGTCATTCATTATTTCCCATACCAAAGCAATGGCTTCCCTATCTTGTTGAAACCCTGTAATTTGTGATCTTAATTGCATTATTCCTGCAGGTGGAAAAAATTTAGACTTAAACATATTGCATCATTTAACCTATGACTCTATAGTACCAGTTGGTAGAGAAAGCATGCATTCTTTTGCCTTTTCTCCTCAAGAAAAAGGAACTAATTTAACCTTAATAATATTAGGCACTACATCTTTTGTTTTCATCATGTCACATATTTCAGTAAAAGTGTGGAGAGCATTCCTGCATCCTCATTAGCAGATCCTCCAAATTGATTTTGCTAAACAAAATTTAATAGAGCAGGTTTAATTTCAAATTTTTAGCTACACAACGGTTTGAGTGATTGGAGCCCTCAAGTAATTCTCACTAGCGAGGCTAGCAAATCACCAAGTCTACACTCAGCCATTGTAATTAACTAATTGTTGTTTGCAGAATTTTAGATGAACCAAAAAGTAAATAATAATTAGAAACAAATATTTTGGATTTTCACTTAGATACAAAAAAAGAAACTCAAAGACAAACTAAAATTTACAAAAAGAAAAAAAGCTATCGTTATCATGAGTAACGCTTGATTCCTTGCAACGGTGCCAGAAAACTCAGTTGATGCCGGCCTAGCAAGAGGACTAGATCGGTTGTAGTAAGCTTTCTCTTGGAAGTATTTTGAGGTTTACCAAACATAAGGGAGCGAGGTGTCATGGAAACGGTTGTGGCGTTGAGATCGTCCTTGAGAATTTCAGTGACTACCGACGAGTGCTTAGTGCGTCGTCTTTAAGATGGCTAGTTCCTGAAATCAATTGTGAGGCAAAACTATGGTAGAACTAAATAAAACTAAAATTAAAATGCAAGAAAATAACTGTGACTGCTAATATGATGAGAGATAGGCTCAGGAGTTAGTTTCACCTATAAATTAGAATATAAGTAGATGGATAACTAGCACAATTATCATACCATTGATATTCGAGATAAATAATCAAGTGGACAACATGTCTACTTATAGGATCTATTGTCCAACCCTGGTGCCGACATCTGCCGTGTCACCAGAATTATTTAGGCATGAGCCAGATCAGCACTTAAAGCATTTTGACTATGCTAGGTCTGCCTAGAGGCTCCTCGTGTTTCATTACACCTCATGTAGCTGTCACTTCTACTTCAAAGGTAGCACGAGTCCTCCCAAATGTTCAACTTAGGCGGCCATGGTTGTACCGTTGGTCATCTGGCCCATTAGTAACTATGTTTGGGGTCTCGTTTCTTCATGAGCACTCCTCTTGACATGTGGCAAATATATCCTTCTATGCCCCCTTTTCTATTGTTCCTACAGATATATAGACCAAAAAGAGAGATTTGCACAATTCGGTGATTAATTAGGCGTTACATAGTGAAATCAGGAATAATATAGTCAAAATTCATTGAATAAAGATGAAACTTGAAGAAATTATTAGAAAATGTACTCATCACCGGCTGACATAGTTAAGTCGGTGAGCCAGCGATTGGAGGGTCCGGAAAGGTTCTTCGGACGGTGATATTCGTCTTTATTATATTTTTGGTATTTTTTGGGAGAAATTCTTTATTTCCTTCAAAACAAGTTGACCACCAAAACTTGTGGAAATAGGTTAATATAGACGTTAGTTTGTATAAAAATATTATCATACCTTGCCTTTTATGAGATTCTCAGGGCATTAAAATATCAGAAATATCGTGCCTTCCTTTGCTCGTCCCAAGCAAAGCTGAGTTGAGACCTTGGGTGGAATCAGGAGTTGCTTCAATGAGAGATCTGCCCTGTAAGGATCCAATAACACTCAAACAGTTCGTACAAATCTAGAGTTAGAATATTCTGGCTAGAATATATGCCTGGTCGTTGGCTCCATTTACCTGATGGGCTCGTGTCATGTCAACTTAGACTCTTCTCTGGGAGAGTTGAGGCAAGAAATAACGGTTTTTCAATGGCGAGGTCATAGTTTCCCTTTGAGTTTCGTCTTCCATAATTCTAGGGTGCAATTTAAATGACTTAGGAATTATTCCCACACTGAGTATTGACCTTTCCTTATTTTTCTCGAGGGACACTCTCAATCGCTCAAAGTGTTTGTTTTCCTCACCAAGCCAGGGAAGACCACATAAATCCTACTTCTACAAGGTTTGTGTGTGGAGCTTGGTAGGGTAAATAAAATTTTCCTCCTAATCCTGAGTGTTGCTCAATCAAGGGAGTGTTCAGACAAGAGTTATAGAACTCAGGAAACTAGTCAAGTGTGAGGTGGAACTGTGAGGTGGAAACAGATGGTGAAGAGATGAACTCATGCCACGGTGTTAGAAAAGATTTTTAGTAATTGCACGAGGTGGAAAGGTTTACGCCCTTCAAAATATTTTCCAATAGCAAATATATGTGATCCCTTTGAGGAAGGCTCTCTTGTTCCTTATTCTACATGTTTTTTTTATGCTCTTTTTTTTTCTCAAAGGTTGAGCCTCGCTTGTGGTGTGAAGGGGTTATTGCAGGGATTGCTGGGTATGGTTTTGAGGACCTGCACCAAGAGATGGTGTTAGTGGATTTTGTTGGGTGGAAATGAAAAGTGGAATACGCAAAAGGAGAATCAACAAAATCTAAGGATCAAACCAAAGAAGGAATTCCATCTTGACTGAACTCACTAGGATTAACAGGAGTACTAATTCTAAGTGCCTCAAAGATTAGCAAAACTTAATTTTGACAAGGCTGATGGTAGGATTTGAGCTTTTTCTAAGGAGCAGTCAAAGGTTTGGGTATAAAGCGGGACTCGCCAAGGACTTAGAGGCGAAGCAAAGGTGGCAAAGGGCCAAAGAACAAGAAAAAATGGAACGCCTCAAACAATGACTCAAAGAAGAGGTGCACGAGGACCTGTGCGAAGAAATATGCAAGGAGGTTAGAAGAGCGCTCAGGGAGGAGCGGGAGTGGGAGCAATTGCAATGCCAAGCCCAAGCCGTTGTTTTGTACAGCCCTGGAAACCACTAGAGTAGTTGTACCTCAGTCGAGCAACTCATCGAAGATAGAGAAGCCACATATTAGCATGATAATGCCAGGGTAAGATACAGAATCATCTATATTTAGATATTTAGAGCTTTACTCCACTAATTATGTATTGTTATGTAGCTTTTGACATATTGGAAGCTCCAATGGAGCCTGCTTGGGAATTGGTACATCCAATCACTGAAGGTATTATGGACAAGGTGATCGTGGACAACGTGCACGATCAATTCACTGGAGTCCCTTTATCGATTTTTGTATATGACAATTAGAAAACTCTAGGGGATGCCATTGGGACATTTATCCAATGGCTCGAAGAGGGACATCTTCCTCGACTTCTCACGGCGACAATCATCATTTCCATCAGAAACAATGATGACTCTAACAGAGCAACTGCTTCACTTGCATTGCAGCCTACAATGCTAGTATTGGTGGATCCTACACTGCCACCAACAGCATACCCGCCTGCCCCTACCGCTTAATTTCCCAAGTCGACCTCTTCCAAGTGAACCACAAAAAGTACTAGAAGCAAGAGCAAGGCCAAGACTAGCACATATAAGGTATTGATGGCGCAGCCAGATAATGTCAATCTAGAAATCTAGGCACTACAGACTGTGGATAATATCCGCTTTATGCCTCTGACCAGGAGGTTCGAGCTTAGAAGCCATTGGTTAAGGATGAAAAGAAGATTGAGTTAGAACTTGGGTGGGCTTGTGGTTCTTTGCAAAGGTCCAACAGTTCAACAAGCCGAAGTGCCAACAGGTCTCAAATGTCGTGGTCTAGTTCACAGAGGACTATTTTCACCACAACCAAACAAGATTGTTGCTTTCTACACTACTGCAAGGACGGCTACTACTGACGGGCAGATTACCCCCTCTACTGACGGGCAGGGGGCCCGTCACCCTGGGATTGTCAGTGGAGGGGTGGCCTCCACTGACGGGCGTGGAGCCCGTCAGTAGTATTCACAACTACTGACAGGCGCAAAAGGCCCGTCAGCGGAAACCCTCCAGGGTTGGCCGGCGTGGTATCACCACTGACAGGCAGCTATTTGGTGCCCGTCAGTGATGCCTGTCCTTCACTGACGGGCATTTTGTAACCGCCCGTCAGTAGTGTTGCCATGGTGCATTTTTCTTTCAGCGCCAATTTCACAGAATATATTCATAAATTTCACAAATAATTTCACAAATATTCACAAATTTTAAAAATTTCACAAATATTCACAAATATTCACAAATTTCACATAACCATTAATCACAGGTATTAAAGAACACAAGTATTTACACAATAAAGTTGTTAAGTTTATAAAGAACATTGTGGCAACTGTTCGTCAATTTCGGAAACAAGGAATCTTCAATGCCTGCTTAAGTTTGGCTTCGGAAATTGGGGGCCAGCGTAGAATTCACCCATTGGATTGATGACTTCAAGGTTGATGACTTTGGCGAAGATTCTTTGGATGCGGGCAAAGTCCTGACGCCAGTCGTACAAGCTACTTCCTAGCTCAGACCAAGCCTTCAGTTCTTTCATATCTTTCCAGTGCTTGTTCTTTCTCCGGACCCAGCAGTCCATTTGGGCACAGGTGTAGTACCCACACGTGATGCTATTTTCTGGCTGGATTTTGGAAGGGAACTTGTAATGGTGTACTATTTTTGTCGCTTTTGAAGGTATTTTACTATGTCCCGTGAACTTGGCTTTGAAAAATGCAGTATCCAAGATACGAGTGATATTGCTGAAGTCAGATCTCTTGGCCCCGTCGGAGTTAAAGTAAAATGCCTTGGCCCAAATTGGAACGATCACAATGAGGACCCAGTGGTCGCTGCGTAAATGTAAACAAATGGACGTTAGCAGGCGGAGATACGTGCGAAAGTAACAAAAAAATTCCCACGGTGCTAAGTTAAAGGACTTACGGAGGGTTGTAGGGGGCTAGTATGTAGTCCTGATCCTTATGAACATGAACGCACGCGCAAGGTATTCTTCCAGAAACACTCGACCGTCCTGGGTCGCAGCGTAGCCTTCCTTCATGCATATCGGATCGATTATGCCAATATTGGAGTCGCGTAGACGTCTGCACTCTTGGGCTTGGTAAAGAGCCCATAGCCTGATCATCATGGTGTCGAGCCTATAGAGGTTGTACATGTTGAAGAGGTCTTCAAAGTTGATGTCGAAGGTGTTCTGGTCGTTCTCCATGAAGAAATTGTAATCTCTTGGCACCTTGACCTTCCAATATTGACAAAATGTTCCCGGATCTCTGGACATCTTTACGTAATCTTCATGTAGTGCCTTCATGTCCTCCGAAATATTCTCCAACTCATCCTGCGGGAGCAAGTCTTTACCTGGAAGGAAAATATCTTGCTAGAGACCCATGCTCCATGTAGATATTTTAGACGATGATGCCGAGAAGGTTAAGGATTTTTTCATCTGCTTTTACTCCTTTCTTTCCTTCTCGCCGGTGCCGGCCCGTCTCTTCTTGTTTTTCTTCCTCCTGTGTAGCGGCTCAAGACTCTTGCCTGCTGCCATCGCTGCTTCCAATGTTCCGGCAAGTGTGGCGGGAGAGAAAATCTTCCCTCTGGGTTGATCCAGCGGATCGCCTTGAGCCTCCGAGCGCCTTTCCGGTGGATCGTTCATGGGTTCCTCCCGCGCCTCCGGGGACTGCAACACCGGCTCCATGTGCTGGTCCCCGACAAGATGGTCTTCAAGGTCTTTAAACGTCGGAGTTGTTTGGCTGAGGCCCAAGGGAGATCGTCCGACTGATGGAGAGGGGTTGTTGGACGAGGGGGCCGTGCGAGGAGATGGGGCCGTGCGAGGAGAGGCTGCCGCAGCTAAAATAATTTGGCTCTTCGGCCACTGGATGAAGTAGTTCTTGCACTGCCCTAGCCTTGTTAGTTCCTCTTCAGGTGGGACGGGGACTAACATGTCACTGTAGTCGTTGAGGACGACGTCCACCTGCACCTTCGCATGGTGCTCCCGCATAGGAACACAGTGCAGGATTGCCCCCCTCCGGCGTCGGGAAAACCTGGCCGTGCGCAACCTTCACCTTCATGCCAGGAATCTGCACCGTGAGTGTGCATCTAGTGGCTTCCTGTGAAACATAGGATAGATGTGCTATCCTCACTGCAGTCAGGACAATGAAATCATGATTTACTGTAATGACTCGTTTTAGCGGACGAAACTTACGGTGATGCTATCGATTTGATTCAGCGAGTCGGGTCGGCCTTCCGAGGCGGATGCGCAGCTACTCCAACCAGACGGCTGGATATCAGGGAGCATGGTCGGCCCGCCTTGCATTGCGAGCACTTGCATACGTACCCACGTCTGCTCGGCAATCTCCCGCATTTGCTCACGCAAATTCTGCATGTACTCCTGGCTGTCTCTCCTTGGGCGACGGCGACCCTCGGGGTTTCGGGGAAACACTTTATCCCACTTAACGCCATCCCCGACGCCTACTACACGGCCCCGATGCTCCGGTTTCTATCGAGCCTTGGCCAGATCATCGTTCCACCTCGGGAAGCTCGTGATGGAGTCCTATGAGCTTCCAGGCTGCTGGCTCAGCTCTGTCTGCAAGTTATATTACCTGATGAGAAGATAGCGTATTTGGATGCAACGTAACTAAGTAAGAAAAGACACTGAGTTAAGATGTTACCAACCGGTTGGCCACCTCCTGGAGTTCCTCAGACTCTATAATTGGTGACCCCGTCACACGGTCAGAGCTTGTGTGCGCCCTCATGTACTCCCTGGCACGTGGCTCCCTGATATGCGCGAAAGGAGGCGCTTTCCCAGCCGAGGCTAGTTTGGCGTCCTCTATGGCCCACTTTGGCCTCTTCCCTAGGTATCCACGGCTGCCGAGCTTGTGGTCTAACTTGTTCTTGGAGCGAAGCTCCTTCCCCCAGCGAATCTTCTCCTGGAATTCTGGACTCTTTATTTGAGCAACGAATTGCTCCCAGTCTTCCTTTTGTATCTTCGTCCATCTTTTACTAATTTTCGTATCCCAGTCATCGTCCACGACTATCTGTGTGTCGTATCGCCAAGTCTTCAGAGCCCTAGCCATGATGCGAAGGGCTTGCACTTGGACTCTGTCCTTGTCGGCGGCAGGAATCTGGTACTTGTCCCATAGTTTCCTCAATAGAGCATCTCGGGTCGACTCAGACAACTGGCTGAACTCTTTGCATGTGATCTTCACTTGTTCGCGGACTATGCACCCGCAGGCGTTGCTGAAGGTCTGGGCAGCCTTCTGTGGACTCACTGGAACATCTTTGACGTCGTCGACTCGAGTGACGATATACGTCTTGTCCGGCAACTGGTTGCCTTTTCTCCTTGTCTGAGACCTGGTCGGGGCCGGAGGCGCTACTTCCTCCTTGGGCGCCACGTCCTCTTCAGAACCTGACTCAGAGCCAGAGTCATCGCTGGAGGAGCTGGAGTCCGAGGCAGGTTGCTCTTGGCCAGCTGTGACGGCCGCCTCGGGGGCATGTTCTTCGGCCGGCTCGGGGGCAGGTTCCTTGGCCGTCTCGGAGGCAGCTTGCTTGGGTGCCTCCAGGGTCAGGGTGTCGATCGGTGCCGCCACGTCAAGGGGGGCCATGCTAGCATCAACGGGCTCTAGTTCTCGGGTCGGCGACCTAGCGGGAGTAGTACTGGCGGCCATTTGACAACTGAGATGAATTCTTTGTGCTCTGTATTGATCTTAACCAGCAAGTATCGATCTTATCCTAAACACAGCAATCCCATCGATTAGACATTTACTTAGATAATGGAAGAGTTTATTTCCTTGATACCATATCAGAACAATGCAAACACAAAGAGTATCTCCCAACACTTGTTAGGTATATACAACAATTCCAATATATATACACCAAAATTTCAGCATTCTCAATCTCAGCATATGATATACAAATATCTCAAGCTTACAAAACTAATGGAGATCATGGAAAGCTACTATGCCTTTATTCCTTCAAAACTAATGTAACTCAAATAATATTTGCCGCATTATTATTCAGAAATCAGAACATCCTTACATGGCAAGAAACCAACATTACATATCTTTAACTCAACGTGTACTTACATGGCAAGAAACCAATGTGTATATATTAAAATCGCATTTGCATAGCGCGCAACAAAATCAAACAAAGACAGCTAGGCCTGATATATGGTTGACATGAAAATGAGACATGGACATAGAATTGGACACATGGTTCCCGTTATTCCATATGTGATTAAAAGGAAGCAAACACTACTCAGCATTTCAAAATTGTTATTGGACTAGCTAGAAACTATACCCGGGTTTAATATATTAGAAACGACACCGAAATTACATTCTATTAGCTTCATTACAAAATTCATATGCTCAACGACCTTGAACAATTTAACACGCACAATACTTCTACGCTTGAAGTCAAGCACATCATCTTCTAGGTGGCCACATGGCAAATTACATCAAGTCTTCACAAGAGCTTCAAGCATAAGACCAACACGTGGATATGCCTTTCTGTTGTCTTCTCAAGTCGGAGATCTTGCACCAGAGAGCAAAAGTGCACATTTTGTTAGACAGGCATGTCAAAATCCTTATGTTCGTATTCCGTACTTTGTCTTCCTTGGAAACCACCTAATTAATACTTGCAGGATGCAGACTCTGCTCCATATTTTCTCCTTCTAAAATCTAGCCTCTGCTAGTAGTATAATTATTTGTGGTTACTTCTATCTAGCTAGACTGGCATAACCTAATCCTTTAGAGAATTTAATTTGTATTTAGCTTTATGTATACATACATAGCATTGAAGCATGACATTTTGCATAGAAAACAAACATCACACTAACATTCTTAGTTGCTCATGTGCATATCCTTCATCAGAAGAATACTTGCATATTTGCTACTGCATAACCAAGCTATTCTTCATCTATTAGATGACAGTTGACTACTTGCTACTATTTGCATGATGGAAAAGGAACTAAATCCTAATTCTTTCCCACAAATGTTCTTCCTGGACATCCTCTAGTCTAATTCAGATGTCTGGACATGTAAACCTATATACACTTCTCTCTTTGCTAGGACTACCCTAATCTAGCCTATAACAAGGCCTACAGATAAGATTAGAATGGAAAAATAGTAACATCCCATTACTATTTATTTAAGTAACTACATTAGAAAATGTAGAAGAAAAAATCATTTCTCAAGTTCTAGAAATGTTTTTCTTATAGCTTTAATATTTATTTACCATAAACATTAATAACATAGTAAATGCAGGTGGGATGAAGGTGCAGTAGCTCTGCTTCCAGAACACATGAAGGATTTCTACTTATATTTACTGCAGACATTTTCTTCTTTTGAGGACGAGTTAGGACCTGACAAGAGCTACCGTGTGTTTTATCTAAAAGAAGTGGCAAGTATTCTATTTGATCTCACCAAACTAGTTCACTGCATATAAATACACGCTTAAAAAAGTAATGTGCATCACCTTATAAGTATTTTATGATTGAGCAATCACCATTTAACCTTTTCATATATAGTAAGAAGGAATCAAAATTGTAAGAAGGGATCACAATATATTATGATTGAGCATTGCCAAGACAGAATCACAATGATCTAGCTGTAGAAATGTTATGTTTTATTCTAATACAATTGTGTTGCTAACATAAAGTGCAAACATGAATATATGTTTATGTAAATAATTGAATGTTATGTAAACCTGTTCATGAAAGTACAAACCAGAGAAATTAATTTAAACTTGATATGTTGGATATTTGTGTAGGTAACAAATGCTAAACTTGATATTTGTGTAGGTAACGATGGTGCTCTACCTTGAGGGCGCGGAGGGGGCGGCGGGGGCGGAGGGGGCGGCGGCGGGGGCCTCGGGGCCGGAGGGCGCGGAGGGGCCGACGGGGCCAGAGGTGGCGCCGGAGGGGGCGGCGGGGCCGGAGGGGGGCGGCGGCGGGGGCCGGAGGGGGCGGCGGGGGCGGCGGGGGCGTCGGGGCCGGTGGCGGGGGGCGGCGGAGCAGCCTGGCGGCGTCGGGGAGGGGAACCGTCTCGCTGCTGGTTCGAATGAACGCGCGGGACTTGGCGAAATTTTCGCTAAGCCCCGCGCGCGGGTTTTATACCCAATATCTTACCACTGACGGGCGCCTCATAAAAGCCCGTCAGTGGAGGCTCATCAGTCAGCAGGGGACTTTCCACTGACGGGCATCTCATAAACGCCCGTCAGTGGAGATCTGTAGCGCAGGTGGTTAGGGATACTTACCACTGACGGGCCCATGGTTTCCGCCCGTCAGTGGAGGTCGGTTGCGTTAGGGTTAAGGTGCTTACCACTGACGGGCTCCTGTTTTGCGACCGTCAGTGGAGGTTTGGTTTTTTTGGGTTTTAGCTTTTTTTGTATATATTGTATATATTCTTGGTTTTATTCTTGGCATATTGTATATATTGTTTTGGCTTATTGATTCATCAGTTCCTTTCTTTATTTAAATGTGATTATGTGCAAAGATAGTAAAGTTACTAACGAATACCATACCATTAATTTTTTTTCATACCACTCATATGTCTAACATACATACGTACACACGTAGGATACACACAATATGATACACACAATATGATACACATGGCTAGGTTTCGTCGTCTTCGACAATCTTCTCATAAATAGTGATCTTCTTGGTGGTATACGTTAGTCCTTCGGCGTGACTGCGTCTTATGTATGGCTCAGCATCCTTAGTAGCTTTACTCCTTTTGGTAGGGCGTTTATCAACAGCTTCTGGCTCGGAGTCCGGGTCGTCAAATTGGTCATAGTCCTCTTTGTCAACTACACCGTCGACTCCGACAATACTCCTTTTCCCTTTTCTGACGACATGGCGCTTCTTTTCCTTTGGGTCCTTTATGTAGAAGACTTGCGAGATCTGTTTAGCTAATACCCATGGCTCATCTTTGGCACTGATTGCTCTGACTTGTGTTGGGTCAATAAATGTCGGGGGAGGTAAAGTCACGGTAGTGAATTTGTCATCGTCGATATGGATATTTTTCACCCATCTGACACGAAACATGGGGATCTTTGTGACAGTGTAGTCCAGTTCCCAGATCTCTTCGATAACGCCGTAGTATATGTCATTATGGTTACCGGTTTTTAGCCTCTATCGTCACCCCACTGTTCTGATACGTACTTTTTCTGTCTTGAGCCTCTGTATAGAATGTGTATCCATTGATATCATATGCTTGAAATGTCAGGACCTTGCTCGCATGTTCTTGTGACAACATTTTGACCGTCTCTTCTTCATTATTTGTCGGAGGCCTTTCATACCAGTAGTTCTTTAGCTAGTTTGCAAACTTTGCGTTGTGCTCTTTCGAGAGCCACGCTTCTCCCTTTTTCGGGTTTTCTTTTTTTACCTTTACCATGTGCATCCAAAGATAGGGATGCACCACCGTAAGGTGTTGCAACACCACGAGATGTGCTCTGTCGTAGTCAGCTGATCTATTCGGTACCGAAGTATAGACATGTAAAGGCTTTTGTCCCGTGCGCATGGCCTTCACCATCAAGCCTACCCGTGTGGCGCGAAATAGGAACACCGATAGACTTTTGATCAGCCAAGTAATCCGTGCAGAACTCGACACACTCTTCGGCAACATAGCCTTGGATGATGCTACCTTCCGGTTGTGACCTGTTACGAACGTAGCGCTTCACAACCCCATTGTACCACTCCAAGGGGTACATGTTGTGTAGGAACACGGGACCTAGGTCCAATATCTCCGGGACGATATGGATCATGAGATGTACCATGATATCGAAGAATGCTAGAGGGAAGTACATCTCAAGTTCGCATAGTATGACAATGATCTCCTCCTGCAGTTTATGGCAACGCGTAACCGAGATTGACTTCTGTGAAATCGTGTTGAAAAAGTTACAAAGATTCAAGATTATCTTGCGGACCCCTGGCTCCATGAGACCTCTAATTGCAACAGGAAGTATCTACGTGATCATCACATGACAATCATGAGACTTCATACCAATTAGTCGGCGAGTCTTCATGTCAACTATTCTCCCGACGTTTGCCGAGTAACCGGAAGAAACTTTGACACCTTGGAGGCATTCCAAAAAGCTAACGATCTCTTTTTTGCTCAGGGTGTAACAAGCAGCGGGACAGTCCGTCTTGATTCTGATTGCACCCGTGCCCAACTTGGTCGTTTGCTTGGTTGCCCACAGCTTCTTTCTTATACCCAAGAATTCCATATCAGCTCGTGCCTTCGGTCCATCTTTTGTCTTGTCTAACATGTTTAGCAGGATACCAAGTAAGCTATCGCACACATTTTTTTCAACATGCATGACATCTATGCTGTGACGTGTGCCTAGGAATCTCCAGTAAGGCAAATCCCAAAATACGGATTTTCTTTTCCAGATGCCGTCCTGCATGGGAACAGGCGGTTGTGTCTTACTCGGCGTAACAGCAAGCATTGTGTTCACGATGTCATAGATTTTTACCCCTGTCTTCTCCCGTGGCGCCGAACGGATCTCAGCAGTATTATCAAATAATTCCTTCTCTTGCCTCCATGGGTCATTCTGTTTCAGCCACCTTCAGTGGCCCATGAACACAATTTTTTTGAGCCCTTTAAGTGTAAACTTGTTGTAAACTCCAAATACTTAACACATCCTTTGTATCCGTGAACACACTGGCAGGATTTGTTGGAAATATGCCCTAGAGGCAATAATAAAGTTGTTATTATTCTATTTTCATGTTCATGATTAAGTTTATGTTCTATGCTAGAATTGCATTGGTTCTTGAATATGAGATTCAGAGAAAAACCTAATTGCATGTGTGGAATAATAAACACCATTCAGATCCCTAGTCAGGCCTCTAGACTAGCTCATGTATTGTTGATGGTCTTGTTTTCCTAATCATGGGCATTGTTAATGTAACAAGGATGCCGGCAATAATGGGAACACATTGTTAGGGTAACAATGGTGTTGGATAGACCCCCTTATGAGATACTGCGAGATCACTTCGTCAATATGTTGTCAGTATCTTCTCATTATGTGTTAACGTTTACTTGCGTCCTTAGACCATGAGAATATCGTAAATCCGGATACCGGATGGTTGCTTTGGGGTCATCAAACGTTACTCTGTAACTGGGTAATTATAAAGGTGACTTTCAGGTACACCAGAAAGTATATCGTGGTTCTAGATATCTCAAGACTGGGATTTGCCCATCTGACGATGGAGAGATACACTCTGGGCCCACATGGTATTACGGTGTCCAGCATCGCCTAGCCAGGTATTGTGACTAAAAGGTTAGTCACGGGGAATACCGGAATACGGAAACGAGAAAAGAGTATAAACCGGTAACGAGGATAACTAGGTATGGTGATCAAGGAGTTGATCACAGGGATACCGTCAAAGTGTCGCCTCGGGTTGTGTAACGTATCGTGAGGCAAAATGATGATATGCGGTAATACGAGGTTCGCTCGATAAAGATCTTCGATGATATGTGGGAGTCGTTATGGGTGTCCAGATCCCGCTGACGATTATTGACCGGAAGGTGTTCCGGACATGTCCACATATATTCGAACCTATAGGGTCACACGCTTAACGTTTTAGCGACATTTAGGAATGCTACTATTTATGGAGAACGAGAGAGAAGGGTTCCGAAAGTGTTTCGGATGATCTCAAAAGTGTTCCGGGAGGTCCCGAATGGTTCTGGTGATGTCCGGAAGTGTTCCGGAAAGTATCAGAAGGTTCTAGAAGGTTCTGAAAGGTTCTAGAAGGTTCCAGAAGTTCTAGAAGGTTCTAGAAGGTTCTGGTGGAGTTGGACTCCAACTCCAACAGGGTGTCCCTGCTGGAGTAGGACTCCACCTGCCTAGGGAGAGCTGCCCCAACCCCTATAAATAGAGGGGCAGGGCACCTCAAAGGGCATCCCGAGCAGCCCCAGAGGCAACCCCAGAAGCAGCCCTAAACCCTAGGCCGGCCATCTCTAGATTGGCCACAGCCTTCTTTTTCTCTCTCTTCTAGATTGGATCTAGTACAGCTGCCGGCGCGCTGCTGCTTCTCCTTCTCGTAGATCCCCGCTGTTCTTGTGTGCTGGTCCACACATTACCGCGGTGTCGCTGATCCGGTACGCGTGGATACCTCGGAGACGTCGTATACTTCGGCGTTCGATCGGGCGAACTATTCGCGAGGAGATCGCTCTCACGGCTGGAAGGTATAACCCTAGCTGCGGGAGTCTGCGGACTTCATCGACATCGGTCAACTTCTCCGCTGCATTGACGTGATCGTCGAAGGTATGATCTCGTTGCCTGCACCTCGATAGTGATCTTGGGGTGGATTGTGCGCGGTAAATTTTTGTTTTGCGTAGCACGTTCCCCAACAGTGGTATCAGAGCGGTACTATGCGTAGTTGTAGGTACGACTAGAGCATATGTGATATGCGGCATTGCACATATGATGTGCGGGGTGTTAGATGAGATCTACCACCGGATTTTCTTGTTGTTTCCCTCTCATTGCATAATTTTGATCTCGGCGGCATCGTGAAATTTTCAGAGGTCCGGCGAACCTTACGATCTTCGGATCGAGACATGCTAAGGATGACTTTGGTTTCACTTTAGTTGAGAAAGATAAATTTACAATGAGCGGGCTTGTAGATGTGATCTACACGGGGGTCATGCGTATGACGAAGTTTAGTATGGGGTTCGAGATTTCCGAATCTCCAATTCCATACACCCCGACAATTAAATAACTGCAAGAGCAATCGTGCTTATGGTAACGTAGGTAGCAAACGGTTTGCAACGTAGCCATAAAGCCACGTATTGTAGCATAAACGTTAGAGGCGTCTGACTTGTTTTTGCAGGGTATGCATGTGATGTGGTATAGCCTATGTGATGCAATGTGATTGTATGAGATGCAAAGTGTTTGTAATTTTAATTTTGTCGTGACCTGCGTGTCGTGAGTACGGCAATCGGCAGGAGCCAATATGATTGTCATTATTTATTGTATTGACCTGCGCGTCAACTAGAAAGCCATGTAATACATTTATTTTATTAGCTATGTGATAGCAAATAGTTGTAATTGCGAGGACATGGTGGTGACTATCTTACATCGATGGACCTCGACGCTACGCCGTACGCGAAGAAGGAGTTCTCCGCCAAAGGATGTTGAAGAAGTCTCTTCAACAAAAGGGGCTATACCATATCACAATAATTTATTGCATGTGATGTTAATCCCTTTTATGCACCTTGTTTGATGCGTGGTAGACGTTGTTAAATAGGGTGATCCCTCACACAAATATCAAAGTAGTTAGTGTTCTTCCAAGTGTAGCACCGTCTGGAGTATTTGCCATTCTGAGGTGCGCCATGTCACATGGGTACGATAGGTTTGACATATATGAGGCGGGCGCGAACCGTTCGCGCAGCAGGGCACTCGGTTGTCTTGACGAGCTTTGCAAGATCGTCTTGGGCTCGGAACACACCCATCGAAAGATGAACAAGAGTCATATGGGATATGATTGGCATGTTGACCTACCGGTCTCGTTATTCCGTCATCAGTGATGTCACATCAATGACGGAGTAAGTGAGTCGTGGATCTTGAATCACTAATAATCAATTATGAGGGATATTGGTTTTAGTGGGAGCTTACTCTAATTAAGTGTTAATTTGAGTTGCTTTAATCATGAACAATGTCTAAAGTGTATTTGTTTTTAGTTGTAGATCTATGGCACCCGTAACCACCTTTCCACTATGCGCGTTGCTTGAGAAAGAAAAACTGAATTCATCTGGTAACAACTTTACGGACTGGTACCGTAATGTGAGGATTGTCCTCAAGAGTGCCAAGAAGGACTATGTCCTATCGCAAACTCTCGGTGAACTCCCCGCTAACGCTACGGATGATGAGACTCGTATCTATCAATCTAAGAGCGATGATTCCATTGCAGTACAGTGCGTCATGCTTGCCTCCATGGAACCTGATCTTCAAAAGCGTTTTGAGAATTGGGCTGCTTATGAGTTAATCCAGGAGCTGAAAGCTTTGTTTCAGAAGCAAGCAAGGACTGAAAGATATGAGATATCCAAAGCCTTGTTTGAATGCAAGATGGCTGAGGGCAGCTCAGTGAGTCAGCACGTACTCAGATTGTCTGGGTACGCGCAAAGGTTGGATGCGCTAGGTTTTCCAATCTCCCAAGAGTTGGGCACTGATCTTGTTCTTGCTTCCCTCCCTCCGAGCTATAGTAGCTTCATCATGAACTACAACATGAATGGGATGGAAAAGAGTATGGGTGAATTGTTCACTATGCTTAAAACTGCTGAGAGTGGAATCCAGAAGGACGCCAATCATGTGATGATGGTGAATAAAACAACCAACTTCAAGAAGAAGGGCAAGTCTAAGAAAAAGGGCAAATCCAAGGGTGCTAGTATGACTGACACGCCTAAGAAGTCCAAGACTGGCGCCACTTCTGATGTTGAGTGCTTCTTCTGTAAAGAGAAGGGACACTGGAAGAGGAACTGCAAGAAATATCTGGCAGAAAAGAAGAAGTCTGGAAAGTCCAGCTCAGGTATGAGTGTCATACATGTTATTGATGTATTCCTTGCTGGTCCGCAATGTAACTCTTGGGTATTGGATACCGGATCGGTTGCTCATATTTGCAACTCGATGCAGGAACTACAGAGGCCTAAGCGACTGGCAAAGGATGAGGTGACGATGCGCGTCGGGAACGGAGTAAAAGTTGCTGTGCTCGCCGTCGGTGTCCTACCTCTACATTTATCTTCAGGATTTATTTTAGAGCTTAGTAATTGTTACTATGTTCCGGCCTTGAGCAAAAACATTATTTCTGGATCATGTTTGTTGCAAGACGGTTATTCGTTTAAGTCTGAGAACAATGGTTGTTCGATTTATATGGATAATATGTTTTATGGCCATGCTCCCGTTGTGAATGGGTTATTTATTATGAATCTTGATGGTAATACACACATCCATAACACTGACGCTAAACGTCGCAAGACAAACGATTTGAATTCCACTTATTTGTGGCACTGCCGTTTGGGTCATATTGGAAAGAAGCGCATGAAGAAACTCCATTGTGATGGACTTTTGGAGTCATTTGATTATGAATCATTTGACACTTGCGAGCCTTGTCTAATGGGTAAAATGACTAAAACGCCGTTCACAGGCCACGTAGAACGGGCGACTGACTTATTGGAGATCATACATACGGATGTATGTGGTCCAATGAGTATAGCTGCACGCGGTGGATTCCTCTACTTCATTACCTTCACGGATGATTTGAGTAGATATGGGTATATCTATTTGATGAGACATAAGTCTGAAACCTTTGAAAAGTTCAAAGAATTTCAGCATGAAGTAGAAAATCATCGTAACAAGAAAATCAAGTTTCTGCGATCAGATCGCGGAGGGGAGTATTTGAGTTACGAGTTTAGCGAACATCTGAAGAGTTGCGGAATTGTTCCACAGCTTACGCCTCCCGGAACGCCACAGAGGAATGGAGTGTCCGAGAGACGTAATCGAACCTTGTTGGACATGGTAAGATCGATGATGTCATTAACTGAACTGCCATTGTCTTTTTGGGGTTATGCTTTAGAGACTGCCGCTTTTACACTAAATAGAGCACCATCTAAATCCGTTGAAACGACACCATATGAGATATGGCATGGGAAGAAACCCAACTTGTCTTTTCTTAAAATTTGGGGATGCGATGCATATGTAAAGCGTTTACAACCAAATAAGCTCGATCCCAAATCGGATAAATGCTTCTTTGTTGGTTATCCCAAAGGAACTGTTGGGTATTCCTTCTATCACCGCACCGAAGGCAAAGTGTTTGTCGCAAAGAACGGTGTGTTTCTCGAGAAAGAGTTTCTTGCGAAAGGGGTGAGTGGGAGGATAGTGCAACTCGACGAGATTGGTGAATCTTCGTCATTAGGTCAAAGTGATGCAACGCCGGAAGTGGTTCCGGAGTTTCCCACAATGACTGATACGGAAGCCCCTACATGTGATGTAGAGACTTCGGTCGAGCCAGCAGCTGAACCACGAAGGTCTGGTAGGATTCGCACGAAACCACAGTGGTTTTCGGATGAGGTATTGTTGTTAGACAACGATGAGCCTGCGACCTATACGGAAGCAATGATGGGCCCTGACTCCGTTAAATGGCTAGACGCCATGAAATCCGAGATAGAATCCATGTACGAGAACCAAGTTTGGAACTTGGTGGACCCTCCTGAAGGCGTGAGGCCTATCGAATGTAAATGGATCTATAAAAAGAAAACAGACACGGATGGGAATGTATACATCTATAAAGCTCGACTTGTCGCAAAGGGTTTCCGACAAGTTCAAGGAGTTGACTACGACGAGACATTCTCTCCCGTAGCGATGCTTAAGTCTGTTCGGATTCTTCTAGCGATTGCTGCATATTTCGATTACGAGATATGGCAAATGGATGTCAAAACAGCGTTCCTGAATGGGAAGCTAACCGAGGACGTGTATATGATACAGCCCGAGGGTTTTGTCAATCCAAAGGATGCTGGAAAGGTATGCAAACTTCAGAGATCCATCTATGGACTGAAGCAAGCATCACGGAGTTGGAATCTTCGCTTTGATGAAGTGGTCAAAGGGTTTGGCTTCATCAGGAACTGCGAAGAGGCTTGTGTTTACAAGAAAGTAAGTGGGAGCGCAATAGCATTTCTAATACTCTATGTGGATGACATATTGTTGATTGGGAATGATGTATCTTTTCTTGACAATATTAAGACTTCGTTGAAAAATAGTTTTTCAATGAAAGACTTAGGCGAGGCAGCATACATATTAGGTATAAAGATCTATAGAGATAGATCAAAGCGCCTAATAGGGCTAAGCCAGAGTACATATATAGATAAAGTACTGAAGAGGTTCAGTATGGAAAACGCCAAGAAGGGGTTCTTGCCGATGTCGCATGGGAAAAGTTTGAGCAAGAATCAGTGTCCTTCGACAACTGATGAGCGAGAACGCATGAGTAAGATTCCATACGCATCCGCGATTGGGTCAATCATGTACGCCATGATATGTACACGACCAGATGTGTCCTATGCTCTAAGTGTTACGAGCAGATACCAGAGTGATCCAGGTCATGATCATTGGACAGCAGTGAAGAATATCCTAAAGTACCTGAAGAGGACTAAGGATATGTTTCTCGTATACGGTGGTGACGAAGAGCTCGTTGTAAAGGGTTACACCGACGCCAGCTTTGTCACAGATCCGGACGATTTTCGATCTCAATCAGGCTTGGTGTATACACTGAACGGTGGCGCAGTGAGCTGGAAGAGTTCCAAGCAGGACACTGTGGCGGATTCTACAACGGAGGCTGAGTATATCGCCGCTTCGGAAGCGGCAAAGGAGGGCGTTTGGATTAAGAAGTTCGTCACCGAGCTTGGTGTGGTTCCGAGTGCGCTGGATCCTATGGAGCTCTATTGTGACAATAGTGGCGCCATAGCTCAGGCCAAGGAGCCAAGGTCCCACCAGAAGTCCAAACATATACAACGCCGATTCCACATCATTCGTGA
This sequence comes from Stipa capillata, assembly GCA_019208055.1. NCBI lineage: Eukaryota > Viridiplantae > Streptophyta > Magnoliopsida > Poales > Poaceae > Stipa > Stipa capillata. The sequence continues at coordinate 33,725 of JAGXJF010004523.1, read as the reverse complement.
ATTGGTGGAGCGTGGAGACGTAAAGATATGCAAAATACACACGGACCTGAATGTGTCAGATCCGTTGACGAAGCCTCTACCACAAGCAAAGCATGAGCAACACCGGAATGCCATAGGTGTTAGGAGCTTAAGCATTGGCTAGATTATTGACTCTAGTACAAGTGGGAGACTGTTGGAAATATGCCCTAGAGGCAATAATAAAGTTGTTATTATTCTATTTTCATGTTCATGATTAAGTTTATGTTCTATGCTAGAATTGCATTGGTTCTTGAATATGAGATTCAGAGGAAAACCTAATTGCATGTGTGGAATAATAAACACCATTCAGATCCCTAGTCAGGCCTCTAGACTAGCTCATGTATTGTTGATGGTCTTGTTTTCCTGATCATGGGCATTGTTAATGTAACAAGGATGCCGGCAATAATGGGAACACATTGTTAGGGTAACAATGGTGTTGGATAGACCCCCTTATGAGATACTGCGAGATCACTTCGTCAATATGTTGTCAGTATCTTCTCATTATGTGTTAACGTTTACTTGCGTCCTTAGACCATGAGAATATCGTAGACCCGGATACCGGATGGTTGCTTTGGGGTCATCAAACGTTACTCCGTAACTGGGTAATTATAAAGGTGACTTTCAGGTACACCAGAAAGTATATCGTGGTTCTAGATATCTCAAGACTGGGATTTGCCCATCCGGCGATGGAGAGATACACTCTGGGCCCACTCGGTATTACGGTGTCCAGCATCGCCTGGCCAGGTATTGTGACTAAAAGGTTAGTCACGGGGATACCGGAATACGGAAACGAGAAAAGAGTACAAACCGGTAACGAGGATAACTAGGTATGGTGATCAAGGAGTTGATCACAGGGATACCGTCAAAGTCTCGCCTCGGGTTGTGTAACGTATCGTGAGGCAAAAGGATGATATGCGGTAATACGAGGTTCGCTCGATAAAGATCTTCGATGATATGTGGGAGTCGTTATGGGTGTCCAGATCCCGCTGACGATTATTGACCGGAAGGTGTTCCGGACATGTCCACATATATTCGAACCTATAGGGTCACACGCTTAACGTTTTAGCGACATTTAGGAATGCTACTATTTATGGAGAACGAGAGAGAAGGGTTTCCGAAAGTGTTTCGGATGATCTCGAAAGTGTTCCGGGAGGTCCCGGATGGTTCCGGTGATGTCCGGAAGTGTTCTGGAAAGTATCTAGAAGGTTCTAGAAGGTTCTAGAAGTTCTAGAAGGTTCCAGAAGTTCTAGAAGGTTCTAGAAGGTTCTGGTGGAGTTGGACTCCAACTCCAACAGGGTGTCCCTGCTGGAGTAGGACTCCACCTGCCTAGGGAGAGCTGCCCCAACCCCTATAAATAGAGGGGCAGGGCACCTCAAAGGGCATCCCGAGCAGCCCCAGAGGCAGCCCCAGAAGCAGCCCTAAACCCTAGGCCGGCCATCTCTAGATTGGCCACAGCCTTCTTTTTTCTCTCTCTTCTAGATTGGATCTAGTACAGCTGCGGCGCGCTGCTGCTTCTCCTTCTCGTAGATCCCCGTTGTTCTTGTGTGCTGGTCCACACATTACCGTGGTGTCGCTGATCCGGTACGCGTGGATACCTTGGAGACGTCATATACTTCGGCGTTCGATCGGGCGAACTATTCGCGAGGAGATCGCTCTCGCGGCTGGGAGGTATAACCTAGCTGCGGGGAGTCTGTGGACATCATCGACATCGGTCAACTTCTCCGCTGCATTGACGTGATCGTCGAAGGTATGATCTCGTTGCCTGCACCTCGATAGTGATCTTGGGTTGGATTGTGCGCGGTAAATTTTTGTTTTACGAGTAGCACGTTCCCCAACAGGATTGATATTCGTACGCGGGATAGTCTTGGACCGTCGTGAACAACAGCGCTTTCAGATTGAAATATCTTGTTGGTAAGCGTCCCAGACCTGGGCCCCTGGTTCCCATAGTGTAGCTAGTTCTTCGAACAACAATTGTTGATACACGTTCAGATCGTTCCCAGGTTGCTTCGGCCCTTGAATGAGAATAGAGAGGTGTATGTACTTTCGCTTCATGCAGAGCCATGGAGGAAGGTTGTACATCCATAGAACCACGGGCCAAGTGCTGTGTCTGCTGCTCATGTTGCCGAACGGATTGATTCCGTCCATACTCATACCAAACCTGATATTCCTCGGATCTTTTCCGAAATCATCGTACTGGGCGTCGATCGCCCGCCACTGCGAAGCATCGGCAGGGTGTCTCATCACGCCATCATCACTTTTTTGCCCCTCCGCGTGCCAATGTAACAGCTTTGCCTCCTTCTTGTTAGCGAATGAACGCTTCAAACGGGGAAGGACTGGGAGATACCATACAACCTTTGCCGGAGCGCCGCTCGTCACTGGGTTCTCATCATCGGCTTGGTTTCTACCCCGCTTGAATCTGGATGTGTTGCACGTAGGACACTTGTACAGCTTCTCGTGCTCCTTGCGGTAAATAAAGCAGTCATTCGGACATGCATGGAACCTTTGCACGTCCAATCCAAGAGGGCAGACAACCTTCTTGGCTTCATCAGTGCTCGTAGGCAACAAGTTGTTTTTTGGAAAAACTTTTGCGAGATAAGCCAATGTCTTAGAGCACTAGACCACATGTGACACACTGTGTCACACTGGTGACTCTAGCCCCTGGGGTTTTCTACCGCTTACACACTGACCCTCTGAGCATTGAGCAAAAGTTCCTTAGACAACTGATACTGATTGCATCCCTCTTGATAGTACGGATTTTTCCTATGGACTCAAAGAAACTAGCAAATCTAGGCTTTACCTGCCCACCAACTGTAGTCACGGTCCTTGACGCATCAAGCCACCATCACCTTGCTTGCAACTCCTTGCACAGCACCGGCTTCTTCACAGCTGTGGCACAGCTGCCTAGCACCGCCATTCCTTAGTCCTGGAACTCACCCCTTGTACCTTTTGATGGTCATCATTTCCTCGATGACCCTTCTTCCTGGAACCTGTAAACCTGCTTACACTTCATGTAAATGTTAGATTCTAGTTTGAGTTGCCATTAACCATCAAAACCAACTTGGGGCCTAGATGCTCTTTCATCCTCACCGTGACATATCCAACATGTGTAACCTGACATGAAACCCTTAAGCGCCAGGTGTACCGTCACCCTCCCTCTCGTATCGAACATTACCAAATTTTTACAATCACGACACGGACAACAAATCTTCGTGCCACCCTTTCTCCTCATATCTCTCTCGGGGACATCAAGAAACTCATTCAAAACCATAGCCCAACTCTCTGTCGTTCGGTTGTCGTACATCCAACTGCGATCCATCGATCGATCCCTACGACACGAAACTAGTCAGTTCGGCAAAAAAGAACAAAACACTAAGCCTCGGCTCGATGACCGAAAATCACATCAAATACATATACAAAATGAAAAGAACACTAGCGAGCATTATTACCGAGCGCTAGCGATCTTTTCGGCGAGGGAAGATCGATCTATGGAGAGAGTGAGAGGAGGAGGGAGAGATGAGAGATCTTGTTGGGTTAGAGAGAGAGAGGGAGCTAGAAATGGGTGAAGAAATAATATGGTTTGGAAAGGAAAAGAGAAGATCTAGATCTAGATCTAGATCTAGAGAGATGTTGAGCTTTAGGAGGAAGAAAGGAGGGATAGGAGGAGGTTTGGGGAGAGGAGGAGGGTTTGTGGGTGAGGGGGGGCGGCGGCGGCGGCGGCAGCGTTTGGGGCGGAGGTGGCGCTCGCTGCTGGCCAGTGGGCGCGCGAGCACTGGCCAGCAGCGAGGGCCGCCTCTGGATTTATATAGGGAGACTACCACTGACAGGCACGTAAAAAGGACCCATCAGTGTAACCGTAGTCAGCCCTGGACCAACTCTCACTGACGGACGCGCACGGTGCCCGTCAGTGCAGAGTGCATCTCCGCTGACGGGCGCTTAGCCATAGCCCGTCAGTGGAAAGGATCGTCAGCCATGCCGCCCTATGTTCACATCCACTGATGGGCCGCATAGTCGCCCGTCAGTAGAGACACACTCTCTTCTGACGGGCACTTAGTTAGAGCTCGTCAGTGAAATGGCGGCATCATCTTGGTTCGTCTCCACTGACGGGTTGTTTTGGTGCCCGTCAGTGGTGGTCCTTGCATTCAGCCTTCCAGCCTTCGTCGCTGAAGGTCTTTTAGGCGTCCGTCAGTGGTGACTCCCTCCAACGACGGACCTTTTTGTGCCCGTCAGTGGAGGTGGTTCAGCAGAGGGTCAATCTGTAGTAGTGAATGGACCCATTAATGAACTTGTATTTGTCGAACAACCACTGGGTTTCAAAGATTCTAAATTCCCCAATCATGTCTATAAACTCCATAAGGCACTATATGGGTTGAAACAAACCCCTAGAGCGTGGTATTAGTGCCATAGGGATTTTCTAGTCAAGAAAGGGTTTAAAATTGGAAAAGTTGATATCACATTATTCACTAAGAAAGTTGACAATGATTTGTTTGTATGCCAAATTTATGTTGATGATATCATATTTGGTTCTACTAATGAAACCTTTAATGAAGAATTTGGTAAGATCATGGGGGAGTTGCAATTCTTTCTCGGATTCCAAATCAAGCAACTCAAGAAGGGGATGTTCATATGTCATACCAAATACATCAAGGACATGTTGAAAAGGTTTGACATGGAGAGTGCCAAGCCCATCCGAACCCCAATGCAAACAAATGGCCATCTCGACCTCAACATTAATGGGAAATTGTTGATCAAAAGGTATATCACTCCATGATAGGGTCATTGCTTTATCTTTGTGCATCTAGGTCTGACATCATGCTTAGTGTATGTATGTGTGCAATGTTTCAAGCTGCTCCTAAGGAGTGTCACTTAGTGGCGGTTAAAAGAATTCTAAGATATCTTGTTCATTCCTAAGGAGTGTCACTTAGGGCTTTGGTATCCCAAGGGTTCTAGTTTTGATCTTATTGGATATTTAGATTTGGATTATGTGAGTTGTAAGGTTGATAGAAAGAGTACATCTGGAACATGCCAATTCCTAGGTAGATCACTAGTTTCATGGGCCTCCAAGAAATAAAACTCCGTAGCCATATCCACCGCCCAAGCTAAACATATCTCCGCCGGTAGTTGTTGCGCTCAATTGTTATGGATGAGGCAAACTTTGAAGGATTATGGAATTAATATGGGTAAAGTGCCTCTTTTGTGTGGTAATGAAAGTGCAATAAAAATTGCCAACAACCCCGTCCAACATTCCCGAACCAAGAATATAGACATCCGTCATCATTTTCTTAGGGGTCATGTTGCAAAAGGAGATATAGAGATAAGTCATGTAAGGACCGAAAAATAATTAGCGGATATCTTCACCAAACCCTTAGATGAGCATAGGTTTTTGTGAGTTAAGAAATGGACTTAATATCATTGATTCTGGAAACTTGGCTTGATTTCTTGCACATATATATATGGCATGCCTTGATAAGTTAGTGCTCTAGATGTAAATACACACGTAGGGGGAGTGTCATATTTGTCAATATATTGACACACTCCTACATATGTGAATAGATAAATACTTTTTAATTAAATCATGTTCATATTGATCAAATTATAAAATTGAGTCTTTGCACGTTCAAGTCCTATTCTCAAATGAATAAGTGACTTTAGTGCTTAAGTTGACTCATTTGGATCTCATTTGGCATGTTTCTCATTTCAACTCAAAACTAGTCTTTCATGAAATTTGTTGCTTATTTTCTCTTGATTTTACTTAAATCACATCCAAATGTTGTTTTAATTGAGTTGATGTTGACCATTGGATGTGGTAAGAGTATGCAAGGTTATCCCTAGTGCTATCTCTCTGAATATCTCATCTAAATTCATCCAAATTATATGCACAAGTGTTTTTAAAACTCATCGAAATTCTGCTTCAGAAGAGGTCGGACTATCTGGATCCTAGCCAGAGTGTTCGGATTTGGTCACTCGGAGCATCTGGATTTGGCCCGGAGTGTCCGGTCAGTTGGACAGTCCGGGATAAATCCAGATAGTCCGGATATGGTCCAGCTTGCAGGTATTTAGCTGATCGCATAAGCGCTCGGCCCGTTGTTCCTCGATGTAGTTGAGATCATCTTGTCACCGGGGGACTTCGTCTTCTTTAGCATGGAGCTTGACTCGAGGAGATTTGAGCTTTAGATCACATGGGAGCATAGCCTCGGCTCCATAAACTAGGAAAAAGGCACTAGTGCAGAACCCCATTATAGATGAAAGCTTATTAGTGGCGTTCCACCAAAAAGCAACGCCACTAGTATCTGCTCAGATTATCAGTGGCGTGTCACCAGGGACGAACGCCACTAATAACAAAGTACTAGTGGCGTGCTCCTCTATCCCACACGCCACTAGTAAGTGGGGCCCAGCCGTGGCCCGGGAGAACTTACTAGTGGCGTGGTCTGCATAGCGCACGCCACTAGTACCTGGCTTACTACTGGCGTGCTCCGCCAGCCCACACGCCACTAGTAAGCGGGGCCCAGCCATGGCCCGGGAGAACTTACTAGTGGCGTGGTCTGGATAGCGCACGCCACTAGTACCTGGCTTACTAGTGGCGTGCTCCTCTAGCCCACACGCCACTAGTAAGTAGGGCCCAGCTGTGGCCCGGGAGAACTTACTAGTGGCGTGGTCTCAACATGACACGCCACTAGTACCTGGATTACTAGTGGCGTGCCTCTCTAGTACAGACGCCACTAGTAAGTGGGGCCCAGCCGTGGCCCGGGAGAAATTACTAGTGGCGTGGTCTCGAGAGCACACGCCACTAGTATCTAGCTTACTAGTGGCGTGCCCCTCTAGCACACACGCCACTAGTAATTACGACCAATAATTGAGCTGTGCATACACCTGAGAGCCCCCCTCTCTCCTTCTTCCTCCTCACCACTTCTTCTCCCTTCTTCCTCCTCTCCCCTTGTTCTCTCCTCCAACACCTTGCACATTTTTTATCTACCTAATTAGCCCTAGGTAGATCTAGCTAATTAATAATTAAGCCCTAATTAACTAGCTAGATCTACTCTCTCTCCCTCCACCCTCTCCCATGAATTAAATTAACTATCTCTCTCTCCTCCATTGACGCTTAGCTAGCTCTCCCCCCAAATCCTCTCTCTCCCGCTCCATTCTTATCTCCTCTCCTTCCACCACCACCACCACCATACATATATAGCCGGCCTCACTAGCCGATCGACGTCTCGGTCCTCTCTTCGTCCCTAGGTGAGAATTAACTTTGGGGGCATCGTCGTCTATTTGAATGAAATGAAATGAATATTGTTGTGGACATGCATGTGAGATGATGAAAATTTGTGTTCGGCCATCGACTTTGTTATTGCTTGTGATACCGGTCATCGAGCCAAGGCAACAACTCATTGTAGTTGCTCCATGTGTTTTTTTCAGGGAATATATATGAGTTGCCAATGTTTTGACAAAATGTTGATTCGTCAACGTTTTGTCAAATTTTTGGCACACTCGATTTGTGTCATTTTTAGCAAAGGTCATGCCGAAATTTTCTATGACCTTGTTGATTTTAATCCTTTTTCTTAAATCTTATAGGGATTGATCGAACGATATCATGGATCAAAGTATGAATGGGTTTTTAAGTTCGCCGTGGAAGATATGAAGCGAAGGGGTGGCAAGGAGATATGTTGTCCGTGTCGTGATTGCAAAAACATGCATATGTTCACGCCCCGTTCTGGCTCTGTGAAGGCGCACTTGCTCCGACGGGGTTTCATGGATGGTTATACACGGTGGACAAGTCACGGTGAGGAGGATGAGGATGTTGCCGACGTCGAAGGGGCGATAGATGAAGAAGCGGGAAACGAATACCCGGAAGATGAAGGGATGGAGCACCAAGAGGCGCCCGGACATGATGAAGAGGCCGAACATGACGACGATGCCGGACATGATGAAGATGCCGAAGTGGCGGACACCCAGGACACGCTGGCCGCAATGGTGCAGGACCCTCATGTTCAAGAGTTGATTGTGAAAAAGACGACTAACGAAAGAGCTGCTCTTAGAGAGGCTGCCAAGTTTGCGAAACTGGAGAAAGACTCAAAAACTCCATTGTATGATGGTTGCGATCCCCAGCACACCCGCCTCAACGTCACGCTCAAACTTTTAGACATCAAGGCAAAATACAAGAGCACGGACGCAAGTCTCGATGCGACATTGGAGTTTCTACATAAAGTTTTTCCCGAGGGGAACGTGTTGCCTAGTAGTATCGATGAGGCCAAGAAGGTCGTGTGCCCTCTTGATTTGCCGCACATCAGATACCACGTGTGCGTCAATGACTGCATCATTTATCGGAACGAGCAGGAGGACCTAACAGAGTGTCCAGAGTGCGAGGAACCCCGATACAAGCGGGGAAAGAAAACTCCTCAGAAGGTTGTATGGTACTTTCCGCTCATTCCCCGTTTGCAGCGTCTATATGCAAACAAGAAGGAAGCAAAGCTCATGCGTTGGCACAAAGATAGGAAGATGGCGGGTAAAGATGATGGCGTACGTGCTGAGACACCCTGCAGATGGTTGCCAGTGGAAAGCACTCGACTGTGAATACCCCGAATTCGGAGGAGAAGCAAGGAATATCAGGTTGGGTGTGAGTACGGACGGACTCAATCCTTTTGGCAACCAGAGCAGCACACACAGCACCTGGCCCGTGTTTGTATGGTTCTACAACCTCCCCCCTTGGCGCTGCATGAAGCGGAAGTATGTACACATGGTTATGCTAATTCAAGGGCCGACACAACCGGGGAACGATATTAACCTGTATCTCGAGCTAGTGAAGGAGGAGCTAGACACATTATGGGCTGATGAAGGGGTCCCCACTTGGGACGCCAACGAACGAAACCATTTCCCTATGAGAGCTGCGTTGATCACGACGGTGCAAGACTACCTCGGTTACGGATATGTCTCCGGCCAGGTGTGCCACGGACACTTCAGATGTGTTAAGTGTATGGATGATACAACTTATCTCCAGTTAAAGCCCGTGGGCGGCTCTCAAAAAACCGTGTTCATGGGGCATCGAAGGTGGCTTCACAAAGATGACAAGTGGAGAAGTCGTCCAGATCTGTTCGATGGTACAACTGAGGCTCGCTTAAAGCCACGTAAGAGGAGCGGAGAAGAAATCTGTCGGCTGTTGAACGATTGGAAAGAGTGCCCTAAGCCGGGAAGAAGCGGAAGGCCCCTGAGCCGTTGTTAAAAGTATGGAAAATGAAGTCTGTTTTTTGGGGCTTGCCTTACTGGCCAGTCCTCGATACGCCTCATTGTCTTGATGTCATGCATATCACGAAGAATGTCTGTGAGAGTTTGCTTGGTACCCTGTTCGACATGCCGGAAAAGACAAAAGATGGGCCGAAGGCAAGGCAAGACTTGAAAGACCTCAATATAAGGGATGAGCTGCACGCTGACCAGGAGGAGACAGTTACGCGCAAGAATGTTTCAAAATTCGATGATTCATGTCCCCCCGCTTGCTTCACTCTAGATCCGAAGGAGCTCGATCAAGTTTTCAAGTGCCTCGAAGGCATCAAAGTTAGTTCTGGGTACTCGGGGAGCATACGCAGATATCTAGACGTGAAGAAACATAGGGTGTCCGGGATGAAGTCTCATGACTGTCATGTGATGATGACACAGATACTTCCGGTTGCACTTAGAGGGATAATGGACAAGCACGTCCGCGAAACACTTCTTGACCTCTGTAATTTTTTCGATGTTATCTCTCAAAAGTCGATCAGTTTGCAGCGTCTCGCAAGGCTACAGGAAGAGATCGTTGTCATACTATGTGAGCTTGAGATCTACTTCCCGCCCGCATTCTTTGACGTTATGGTACATCTGTTGGTCCATGTTGTCCCGGAGATCATCGACCTGGGACCGGTATACTTGCATAACATGTTCCCGTTCGAAAGGATGAACGGGACTATCAAGGGTTTCGTTCGTAACAGGGCCCGCCCGGATGGAAGCATCGTCCAGGGCTTTCTAACGGAGGAGTGCATCGCGTTTTGCACGGATTACATGGAAGTCGAAAAATCTATCGGTCTGCCCGTTAATAAGCATGTTGGCAGGTTCGAAGGAGTAGGTCACTCGGTTGGGAAGAGGGATTTGCATGTGGACTTTGATACACCAAACCGACACGACGACTTCAACAGAGTGCACACAGTAGCGTTACAGCACCTAGAAGTGGTCACCCCTTGGGCGGAGAAGCACGAGAGAACATTAAGAAAAAAGTACGCTGACCATGGGCAATCGAGGACCGATGACCAAATCAAGAGAGAGCACAACTCCTCCTTCGCGGCTTGGTTCAAAGAGCGCATTCAAAAGAAGCCATTGCCAGCGAGTGATGACAGAGCAAAGATTATCTTTGCCTTGGCACATGGCCCCATATGCAATCTCGTGACTTATCAAGCATATGATATCAATGGATACACATTCTATACGGAGGCCAAAGACAAGGATAGTGATTACCAAAACTCGGGGGTGACGATGGAGGCCTTGACCGGTAATGTAAAGGACAGATACTATGGCAGGCTCGAAGAGATCTGGGTACTTGACTACTCGGGAGAGGTCAAGATCCCCATGTGCCGTGTCAGATGGGCGAAGAGTATCGTAATCGAAGACCGTTATTTCACTACCATGGTTATACCCTCAGCAAAGCCTACTGGGAATGTGCGAGGAATCACCGCCCAAAATGAGCCGTGGGTATTAGCTAAGGACGTGGCCCAATGCTTCTACATAACCGACCCGACAAGGCCGAGCCGTGTTGTCATGAGGAGAGGCAAAAGGAGCATCGTCGGAATGGATGGAGTCACTGACGAGGAAGACTTCGACCAATTTGGTGACCCAGCGGAAGAAGACAACGGTAGAAAATACACCACGAGAAGGAGCAGAACTACGTTACCTAAGATAGGCCGTCCCTTCAAAAGAAAGAGTCACGACGTGGGGCTAAAGTATACAAGGAAGACCAAGAAAACCAAGACAACCGTTGAGAAGATTGTGAAACGCTGACAAACTAGCTAGCAGTGGCAATTTCTCACATTATTGTATCTCTTTTGTATTTGCACTTAACCATTGATGTAATATCAAGTTGTATCGAGTCTATGCATATTACTATTGATGTCATATCCTAACCCTAAATATGCTAAATAATATCTAAACCCTAAATTATATAATCCTAACCCTAAATACGCTAAATACCCTAAATAATATAATCCTAACCCTAACTACGCTAAATACCCTAATAATATAATCCTAACCCTAACTACACTAAATACCCTAAATAATATAATCCTAACCCTAAATACGTTAAATACCCTAAATACGCTAAATACCCTAAATAATATAATCCTAACCCTACTATACACGCCATTAGTAGTGGCGTGTGAGTCTACGGGTGCGCCACTGGTGTGCCCTGTATCTGAATGCCAATAGTAATGGCGTGTGCCTTACTAGTGGCGTGTGCACAGTCCCGCACGCCACTAGTAATCTGCCCTATATACGCGCCCAATTCACTCCCAAATCCCAAATCCCAAATCTGCGCGCCTCCGCCCTTCTCACCTCCGCCCTCCTCGCCCCTGGCCCTCCTCGCCTCCGCCCTCCTCGCCGCCGGCCCCCTCGCCGGCCACCTCACCGCCGGCGCCCCGCTCCTCCTCGCCTCCGCCGTCCTCGCCCCCGGCCCTCCTTGCCTCCGCCCTCCTCGCCTCCCCTCCTCGCCTCCGCCCTCCTTGCCCCCGGCCCTCCTCGCCTCCGCCCTCCTCGCCGCCGGCCCCCTCGCCGGCCACCTCACTGCCGGCGCCCCGCTCCTCCTCGGCTCCGCCCTCCTCGCCCCCGTCCCTCCTCGCCCCCAGCCCATACACAATCCATCGCCTTCTCCACTCCCTCGAGCACGCCGGACGCCGCCGCCCGCACGGCCGCGTGCCCTCGCCGCCGCCGACGGAGCCTCTTCCTCGAGATCCACCTCCGCCAGAACCGCGCCCTCCGACGGTACGGCCTCGTCGAACCTAGCTTCCCATCTGTAAGTTCTTGCTAACTGTGCTGGAGTTTTGGCTGTAGAAGTGCATAGGGTTAGCATATAGTGATTTAGTTTTCACTTTGCATGCCCGTAAGTTATCAAGAGTTGGAGTTATTTCTGACGCTTTGTGGTGTTACATATTTTTCCCTTGTCCTAATCATCCTGCATATGCTGCCCTTGTCCTAATCATCCTGCTATGCTACTAAGTGTTAGACATAAGACATCGTGGACTCATGATTTTGTGCTATTTGCATGTTTTGCTATCATAGCTAATGAAGTAGGTGTAGTTCTTCACAAATATTTTTCAAATCACTTTGGATTAGAATAGTAGGAACAGTCATGTCTTAGGATAGTAAGCTAGCTTATGCTTTGGCTGCTTTCTTGGCTCTGTAGTGGTTACTACCAAGAATGACCTAGCATTGTTCATCATCATATTATCAATTCAAGTTAATGTTTATCTGGCATGGCCCATTAGCATGTACCATTCAATTACTCAAAGTTATGGATGCATGCGTCTAGGCATCTACCGCTGTCAATTGCACTAGCATGCCTGCAAGGTTTTTGGTTATGATTCAGAGTTCACTTATCCTCTTTTTTTCTCCATTTGATGTGCACGATAAACAAAATATTTGTTAGTTACCTTTTGTTGTGATATAATAGGTAATTCAATTCTGTTCTTCGCACATTGGTATATTGTACACACCTTTGTATGCTTTACTGGTTATTTTCTTCCGTAGCTATAATGAATGAAGGACCCAATGTTTATGAAACATCATGATTGGAGACACTAGCTTCTAATTGAAGCTTCCACATTTGTAAAAATCATCTTGGACAAGTTGATATTGTTTAAAGGAATTGCTTAAATGGTGTTACTGAGTTATGTGGCATACTATAGTCTGCGGTTCCTCTATTTTAGGAGTAATATGACATCTACTCCTGGACCCCCTGGATATGTAATGCTAAAGTAGGGAATAACTAAAGGGTGGTTCTTATTGCTGTTTTGTAAGCAACTAGTATTCTTTGTTCACCAGATCTTTTTCTAAGTTAAGATTATTGTATCAACCAGTATTAAATTATGTCAGGATGCATTGTGCAGTATTGTAATTTGTTGTTTCATAGACTTATTTAGCATTTTAGTCCTTCTATCCCATGCTACCCTTCGGGCATTGAAACATGTATCTTCCAGTTCTTTATTAGTGACTCTGACTTCTTATATCAGCACCATCACATTTATTTTCACCTCAGATGGAAATTTTTGAATCTTCTAATCATTACTGAATGTCAAGTATTAATGCAAGTTTATGATGTACAGGTGAGGTCTTACCCGAGGCGTGCCTCCACCCTGACCATCGAGGTAATTATAATGTGGTACCGTCGACCATCGAGTCAAGGGCAGAAGAAGATGATGATGTGTGTGATTTTCCGGCCATCGAGTCGAAGTTTATGAATGTGATGTGTGTGATTTTCCGGCCATCGAGCCGAGGCAACAATTTGTTGCTCGCGATGAAGTTTCTCGCGCTGTGTGTTTTCTTCTTTTGTGCAGGGAATATACATGAGTGCCAATGTTTTGGCGAAATGTTGATTCGTCAATGTTTCGTCAAATTTCTGGCACTCAATATGTCCCATTTTTAGCAAAGGTCATGCCGAAATTTTTAATGATTTTTATAGATTTTTTCAATGAGTCAATGTTTTGTAAGCAGATACTAAAGGATTATACTGGTGAAAAGTAAAGTGTTAGTTATTGAACTATCAAATTATTCTTTTTGTCCCATTATTAAACTGTTGCTTGCTACATACTTGGTTTGAAGATCGCAAATAGTTGATTGATAACACAATAAGTCTGTTCTTTTTGGCATGCAAGTTGATGGACACAATATATGATTGATTTTTTTAGTTATTTTTAGTAATTTGATAGATTTTATAGATGTTTTTAACATTTGTCTTACAATTTAATATTTAGTTTGAATATGTCCGGAAACAACCCCACCGTGGCCTCTTCTTCGCGGACGACATGTACGGGCGACGAAGCCCTAGCTCCGCTGTCGCGTAATGATGAAGGTCTGGACACCGTCGGCGCATATACGAACGCGCAGGAGTACACAACGACTGATAATGACGAGTCCGGCGCCGGCACCTGTCCTGAAGATGCGACCGATCGCGACGAAGGGACCGGCCCGGGGGACCAGGCTGGAGAACCCAAGAAGCAGCGGAAGCCTAGGTCTCGAAACAGGATTGGCACTGATAGGATCGTGGTCAATCGAGTGGGTGCCGACGGTCTACCTGTTAGTCTGAAGAAGGCCACTCAACACTACAGTAACGCCCTAGGATGCATCCTCCGAGAAACCGTGAACATCAATGAAAGCAACCTGAGGGCGAATGACAAGAGGGAGGTGCGAACTCTCCTCATTGGGAAGCTCCACGGTAAATTCAAGTTCCCGGATGAGCACGAGTCCCAAGAGCATGACACCCTGGTAAACAATAGAGCCATCAGCAAGTTCTCCAAGCTTTTGAGTAATTGGAAATCGAAGGCCAAAAATGAATACCTTGACAAAGATTACGAAACCGAGGTCTGTAAGGTGTGGCCTTCGATTTCTGAAGGGGACTGGAACCTTTTCAAGCAGCACTGCCAGACCCCTCAAGTCAAGGAGTACGAGAAATGGGGGCACGATATGCGAGCAAAGAACTTAGGTAACCACACCCTCGGAAGCCATGGTTACCCAGGTAAGAAGCCCAAGTGGGAGAAGCAGGATGCTTTAATGGCTGCGGCGGGCGTCCCAAACCCGTTTAGGGAATTCCAAGAACCGCGTGAACATGATTTCATCAGGGGCCGATACAAATTCAATAAAGAGACTGGGGAATGGGAAACGGATGACAAAACAAAGAAAGTCGAGGAACTCCTAGTAATTAATTAACCCGCTTAATTCTATTTATCCTAATTAAGTCAATTTTTTTCAAGTAGTCACGTTTCTATATGGTTCACATTCCTATTGCAGCGAAAAGCATCATGCGGAACCTCAAAGCTCCCAGGAGTCCTCGGCCAGGTGGGACGACCCTCTTAACCGGTCAATCAACAAGGCCCTCGGCAAGGATCCGTTAGCGAAGCCGGCTCATGGTCGTGTGAACGGCGCCGGAGTCAATGCCAAATGGGAAACATATTATCCCGAAGACCGTGAGCTTGCAAGGCAGAGAAGGAGAGCCGGCCGGGCTACTTTAGAAACCAAAATAGCCGAAATGAGAGAAGAAATGGCGAAAGAAATCGAGGTCAAAGCCAAAGCCATGGCGAAAGCCCAAGTCCAGGAAATGTGGCCCGAGCTAATTGAGGCCGTCAAGCTCAGTTTAGCATCGGGGCAAACAGTACCACCACCAGGCGCCGTCACATCGGCGCCGGCTAATGTCAATTTAGAGAAAGAGCCACGGCCCGATGCACTTCAAAGCAGCCCCTCTATCTCTTTCATGGGCCACAGGTCGTCAACGGCTGATATCGACGCCCTCACGGTAAGCGTCGCCGGCTCAACAAACACCTTCTTCCATGCATGGTTTCGTTGTTCGGATCTCTAACATCGACGACGCGTACATGTTTCGCAGGAAGACACTCCATGCACTCTCCACGCCATGGTGAACGGTGAAATGGCGCCGGTTGCAAAGGGCTTAGTCATTCTCCCCAAACAGAAGGTGATGCACACCGTGCGGTTACCAAGCGATGTGGTTAGGGTGACACCCGGTTACGAAGATGTGGATCCTCCTATACAACCTGAAGGGGCGAAGACACAGATGAAACTCGTAGATTGCAGGAATTGGACCCTTAGGTGGCCGAAGACGCAAATTTCTTTGGGCGGGACCACCCCACGCGAAACACCCTCATTGTAGGCGATCCCTGCCAGCGTCACTGAACTAGGACCATCTCCTTTGGGTGATCATGGTGAGGCCGCGGAGGAATAGGAGGGGCAGGAGGACGTCGATCAGTACTTCAATGATGACTATGTCATGCCTCCTCCCGAAACAGAACGTGATGTTCCTTGCCAGAGGAGTCTATTTAACGAGACGCCGCCAGCTGACAGAGAGGAGCAACTACCCAGAAAACCGAAGCTGACTCCGAACACAATCTTTAAAGCGACCAAAGATGCCTTGGGTGGTGATCCCCCGGCCCCGAAAACCAAAAAGAAGAGAAAGCGGCCTGCTAAGAAAGATTATAAGGGCGCTGCCAGCCAGCCGGTTGAGAAGATCTCGGTCCATGCTAATAAATCTTCGGGATCTAGCCAAGCAGAGGGTCGTCGTCCTGAATGGCAGGCGTTCCATATCCCTGGTGAACCCATCGTACCGATGGATATGTACAACACCCTCCCGTTCGAAATGAGGATTCTACATGACGACATTCTCGCTAGGGAGAGGCAGGCTCGTTCGCTTCGAGATCAAGATCTCCCAATTTTCACGGTGCAGGTGCCACCGGGTTTCGACTTCGTCGAAGATTACCCTGCTGACAAGTTCTATCTGTGTTTTGAGGAGATCTTCAACATGTTCAACCTCTTCCTTCTCGACGCATCCTTACTCCGCCTATGGGCGCTTCATGAAGCCAGAGTGGCCAGACTCGAGAAGGAGCAGGATGTCGCGGTAGCGGACCCTTACCACATGCACGAGAACAAACCTTCGCAACCCTCAGGGGTTTGAAACTGCGAAGAGGTACATTTCAGACTTCATGGTTGTGAATAAGGAGAAAGACTACCTTCTCGTGCCCTACCTTCCCCTGTAAGTCGTTCGCTAGCCCCAATATGCCTTCGTAGACCTCTATTATGCTTGCACGTACCAAGGTTTGACGATATTGGTCTGTTCAACTGTTTGCGCAGGGACCACTGCATCCTCATCGTTGTATCCCCGAAGTATTCCCATACTTATTTCTTGGATTCGATGAGAAGCGAGAAGAAAGACTACACCTCCGTGAAGCAGCTTCTAGATGAAGCTCTCTTCGAGTATAATTACAGGGGAGGACGCACCATGGAGAAATACAGAATGAAGAATAAACTTGGCCTGCCACGCTTCGGCCACAACACCGACTTCTGTTGCATGCAGCAGCCAAAAAATAGTGTGACGTGTGGCTACTACGTCATCCACCACATGGAGCAGTATGTACGTGCACGAAAAACCTTCACAGACCACGCTGACATCACCAAGTGGGGGAAAAGCCTGCAGCAACTATCAGGAGATTTCAAAGACGAGTTCTGACGCATCCAGAAGAAGTTTGCGAGCATCATCAACCAGGATGTCGTTGACGCCACCGGGATCTTCAACGGCGGCGCATCAACTCCGGAGGAGCGAGCGGCTCGCTTAAAAGGACAGGCTAACGACATACCACACTTATACAAGTCGGTAGCAGACGCTCGCCCCTCTAGTTCCGAATACAACCGAAGCGAGCGTTAGCTAAGTTTAACGAGAGTGACGATGATGGGGTTGTTGTCTATACATACATTGTCGTTGTGTTAACGTTTTTCCAAACTTGACTATTTTCTTTTTAAGATGCATAGTTTGTATATTAATGAGAGTTTCGTTGTAATCGTCTTACTTCTTTTTGTAAGATGCCTAGTGCCTATATTGATACTAGCTCCTGCCGAACTGCTGCCACGGCAGCAGAAACAGCGGTTTCCGCTGCTGCAGCACCAACTACACACCGTCGTCCTGTCGCACTGCTGCCGTGGCAGCAGAAATGACAGTTTTTGCTGCCGCGGCAGCCTCTGAACGACCGTCGCCCTGCCGCACTGCTGCCGTGGCAGCAAAAATGGTGGTTTATGCTGCCGCGGCACCACCGTCGCCCTGCCGCACTGCTGGCGCGGCAGCCGAAACGGCGGTTTTTGCTGCCGCGGCAGCCAATTTTTTTTGGGACTGGAAAACTTACTAGTGGCGTGTGGTCCTAGCGGGGCGCCACTAGTATACGCATTACTAGTGGCGTGTGAGTCAGGGTGCACGTCACTAGTAAGTACATGCAATATTTTTTTAAACTCCTCAATTTCTATCAGTGGCGTGGTGGCCCAGAGGGGCGCCACTAGTATACGCATTACTAGTGGCGTGTGAGTCAGAGTGCACGCCACTAGTAAGTAGATGCAATATTTTTTTAAACTCTGAAATTTTATATCAGTGGCGTGGTGGGCAAGAGGGGCGCCACTAATGAGTTGCCTTACTAGTGGCGTGGGGTATACGGCACACGCCACTAGTATATTAGTTACTAGTGGCGTGTACGCGGGGGCCCGCCACTAATATGTGTGTTACTAGTGGCGTGTGGACAGCATGCCACTAGTAACCAATTACCACCGGCGTGATACTAGTGGCGTGCTGCCCACACGCCACTAATAAGGATTTTGGCACGCCACTAATAAGGGGTTCTGTACTAGTGAGGTGTTTTCCCGTGGCTCGATTAGCCGTGGTTCGGAGGGCCTAGAGTACTAGAAGTAGCTCTTGAACCTAGGGCTTGGCGTAGGCCAAAAGGCGATCAAAAATGCGGGTCTTCATACCTTGCAGAATGAGGCCGTTGGCATGCTCGTCTTGGCTGTTACTCTGTGGATGAGGTACGGAGGGGTAGCAAATCTTGGTGCAGAGTCTGTCACAGTACTCGATGAAATCTGTGCTGGAAAACTGGGTACTGTTGTCGGTGATGATCCCACTTGGAACGACGAATCGTGTGACGACCCCCTTCATGATAAAACGCTTGGCGGCTTCTGAAGTGATCTCCGTGACTGGTTCAGCCTCAATCCACTTGGTGAAGGCATCGATTGCGATGAATAGGAACTTGTAGCCCCCCGGGTGAGACCAAGAAAGGTCCCAGAATATCCAGATCTCATGTCATGAATAGCCATGACAAGGGAATTGTCTGCAAAGCTTGGGCGGGTTGGTGAATGCGTCTACTGTGGAACTAGCAATTGCAACAATCCTTCACCAACTCGTGTGCATCATGGAGGGTTGTTGGCCAGTAAAATCCTTGTTTAAAGGCCTTTCTGACCTGAGTTTGGAAAGAAGCGTCTACTCCGCATACCCCTCCATAGATCTCCTCGAGTAGTTCTTTACCCTGCATCTAGGCGATGCATCGCATGAGCGCTTTATGGGCCCCTCTACGGTAGAGGGCTCCCTCGACCACTAAGTACATCCTAGCTAGTCGGGCAATCTGTTTGGCTTGTGCATCATCCTCAAGAATTGTCCAGTTGAGAAGGTATGTGCAGATAAGTTCTATCCATGAATCTTCAGAATCTAGGGGCCGACGAGGCGACCCTGACCCCCCTTGGAGCATCAATACCTGGTGACCTCCCCAAGTCATCTACCACTTTTTTGACCGTAGTTTTGTTAGAACTGTCGTCTGTGGAAGCTATGGATGGTGTCGAGAGCCTTCCATACAAAGGTCCCGAATGGGCATGGAGATCGTGAAGATGCCAGGCAGGCAGGACTATCGGCTCGACAGTTATCCTTCCTTGGGATGTACCTTACCTCAAGCTTGACAAATTTCTTCTCCAACTTCCTCACCTCCGCTAGGTAAGCTGCCATGCTTTGGTCAGAGGTCTGATACGCCTTGGACACTTGCTTCGTGGCCAGCTGTGAGTCCCTACTCACGAGTAGGCGGTGAATACCCAGTGCACAAGCGACTTGGAGACTGGCCAGCAAACCTTCATACTTGGCCATGTTGTTCGTGGCCGGGAAATCGATCTGCAGTATGTACTGTAGGCATTCTCTTGTTGGTGACGTCAGAATTATCCCAGTCCCCGCTCCTTCGATGGTTAGGGAACCATCGAACCATTGAAGTGTAAGGTTCATATTTCTGCAGTCTCAAAAGGTGAATTGCTTGGATGGTTGAGTTCGGAGCACTCAACAAGGAAGTCAATGAGCACTTGAGATTTGATCGTTGTACGGGGCACAAAATGGATGCAAATTCTCTTAGCTCAATGGCCCACGAGGCGATTCGTCCAATGGCGTCCCGGTTGTGGAGAATTCTCCGAGTGGATAGGTGGATGGAACTGTGATCTTGTGAGATTGAAAATAATGACAGAGCTTGCGAGAGACCGTTAATACCGTGTAGAGAAGTTTCTTCACTTGGGGGTATCGTTCTTGGGCCCGTGAAGGACTTCGCTGATGTAGTACACAGATCATTGTATCCTTTCACGTTACTCTGGGGCTTCACATTCCACCACTAAGACACCGCTTACCACTTGTGGTTTGGCCGCTATGTGAAGTAGCAACTCTTCCTTAGGGTCGGGGGCGACCAGCACAGGGGGGTTGTGAAATATTTGTTGAGTTCTTGAAAAGTCTTTTCTGATTCCTCCGTCCACTTAAAGCCATCATGTTGTCGTATGTTCTTGAAAAATGGGTTGCCTCGGTCCCGTAATCAGGATATAAACCGACTCATGGCTGCTATGCAGCCCATGAGTCTCTGGACATCTCAGATGGATTTTGGTGACTTCATCTCGATGATAGCTCGGATCTTGTCGGGATTTTCTTCGATTCCTTGGTGCGAGACTAGGAACCCAAGTAGTTTTCCAGCATCGACCCCGAAAGCACATTTTTCAAGGTTTAACATGATCTGTTTCCTCCGCAGGTTTGTGAAGGTCTCGAGAAGGTCCAAGAGTAGGTCCTCTTTCTTCCTTGTTTTTACGACAAGGTCTTTGACATAGGCTTCGATGTTACGACCAATTTGGCTGTGGAGGGCGAGCTACATGTCACGTTGGTATGTTGAGCCTACACTTTTCAATCCAAAAGGCATTTTCGAGTAGCAAAATACACCAAAAGAAGTTACAAAGGAGGTTTTCTCCTCATCTTCCTAGCACATGCTTATTTGGTGATAGCCAGAATAAGCATTGAGAAGACTTAGATAGTCACATCCGGACATGGAGTCTACTATCTGATCTATTCTAGGTAAAGGAAAAGCATCCTTGGGACACGCCTTGTTTAGATCCACGTAGTCAATGCACATTCGCCACTTTCCGTTAGCCTTTTTTTACCACAGTGGGATTGGCTAACCACTCTGGGTGCTCGACTTCTCAGATGAATCCAGCCTTCAGGAGCTTCTCTATTTCCACTTGGCTTCTTTCTGGTCGAGGGCGAACCGCCGGAGCTTTTGTTTGAGAGGCTTGGCGTCGAGGCAGACCGCTAGCCTGTGCTCGATCACCTCCCTGGGGATCCCAGGCATGTCAGACAATTGCCATGTGAAAATGTCCGAGTTTGCCCGAAGGAAGGTGACGAGCTTGAGTTCCTATTTCGGATCCAGGTTGGAGCCAATCCGAACTGTCTTAGATGGCTCCGCCGGGTTCAATGGAACAGCTTTTTACCTCACCGTGGGTTTTCACAATTGCTTTAGGCTTGGGGCATTTATCTTCCTTATTTCCTTGCTGTTGCTTAGCAAGGTCCAGACTACGCTTATCACAGAGCAATGCGTTTTAGGTAGAGCCTTTTACCGTGATGACCCCTTTCGACCCTGGCAGTTTCATGCACTGGTAGGTGTAGTGAGTAGCCACCATGAATTTGGCGAGGGTTAGTCGTCCTAATATGGCATTGTATGCTGTCTCGAACTTGACTACATCGAACAAGATTTTTTCTGTCCGGAAGTTCTCTGGTGCCCAGAAGCTTACAGAGAGCGTGATTTGACCAATCGGAGTGGCTGAGGAGCCGGGTACAATGCCATGGAAAGTCTAAGTAACAAGTTTGACGGACGAACGTGGAATCTGCATCGTGTAGTAACAAGTTTGATGGACGAGCGTGGAATTTACATCTTGTCAAGGGCATTCGTGAAGAGGATGTTCAGCGAGCTCCCTCTGTCAATGAGCACTCGGGCTACCTTGTAGTTGTTGATTGTTGCCTCACAACAATTGGGTATCTTCCTGGTCAGACATGGTTCTCGGGACAACCGGACTAGTCGAAGGAGATCTGAACTGCCGACCACTTGACTGCATGGGGCGTTCGTGGAGCTATTGCTAGGACTTCTCGGGCTATGGCTTTGTATTGCCTTTTCAACTCATAAGAAGCTAAGCCCCCAAACATGTGGTCGATCGCTCGATCTTCTCCCTAGAACGGTTCACGACTAGAGTTGTCATCAGAATCAGAGTCTCGACTGTTGTTCGCATCTTGCGGGGACTTCTTGTGGTACTTCTCATTCTCTGCCTTAAGGTACTTCCTTGAATAGTCAGCATTGGTGGAGGTCATGTGACTCGGTTTGGTGGAAGTTGCACCAGTTCTTACCTGTATTTTCGACTGACTGCTTGTCATTTGAGCAAGGTTGCCATGTGCGCTTTGTGGGGATGTTGGCCATTACCTCATCAGTCTTTGGCCTCTTTTCTCCATTTCCTTAGAAAGGCTTCTTCTTGCATTTACTTTTCAACGAGTTTCTATCTTTTCTAGTGGGAGACCAAGTCGTCCCTTGCTCTTGTTCTTTGATGTATAACAAGGTTTCTTCTGCGCTGGCAGCCTTCTCGGCGAGGTCCATCAGCTGTGTTACCATTTCAGGGGGGTGCATCACTAGATCTTGTATGCACTGTTTGTTCCTGTTACCACAAACGAAAGTAGGGATTACATTAGAATCACTTACCTCGGGTCTAGTGTTGTGGACGGTGCTGAAGCACTTGGTGAATTCCCGCAGAGTTTCACCTTTCTGCTGGATAAGTCAAAAAAGGTCGTCGATCTTGCCCTGTCAGGCATATGTGCCCTGGAAGTTCCCCAGGAACATGCCGCATAGCTGATCCCACGAGTGGATCATTCCCGGTGGGAGGTTCGTCAACCACGTCCTTGCTGCACCTTTCAGGGCAGTCGAGAGGTAGTTGGTCATAACTTTCTCGTCACCCCTGGCGTCTTTGATGGTCGTATTGTAGATCTGTAAAAATTCTGCAGGGTTTGTGGTGCCATCGTATCGTTTCCATCGATCCGGGCTTGAATTAACATGGCCAACGTGCCCGCCGTAGATCTGGCGCGAAGGCTTGACACCCATTGATGGTTTTCCAAGAAGTTTTGACTTCTTTGTTATCCAGAGTTGGGGATTGCTGCCAGTTGTGGTTGCGATGTTTGGGGACCTTCCGAGCTGAGGAACGTCCTCTCCTGTACTTTGAGTCCCTACGCTAATTAAGTTTTTCGCTTAGGTCTCGGTATTGATAAGTTTGTCCAGTTGGAGGGCGGTACCCCCGATCGGGTTGGTCGACTTCCTGATTAGGTCTATTCTTGGGATGTCGTCCTTCTTAAAAGACATCAGTCGGGAGGACTCGGCTTGCGCTAGAGCCTGTTGTAGTTCAACCCCCAAGTCATGCATCCATTGTTCTCCATCGGGGTTGGTAAATTCATGCATCAGAGGATGCAAAAGTTTTGTGGTGAACTTCGGAGAGCTTCTGAGCAGTTCGGGACGCGTACACTTCTCCCCCCGGTTGGGAGATGTTTGGATCTACCGGCCTAATGATATCTCCAAGAGATGTAGCCGGTGACTTGTCTCGGGAAAGATTTTTAGCGCCTTCTTGCGGATTGGTAGCTCCATCATCCTGTGCAGGGTCTTTAGGATCCCACGAGCCATTCACAATTGCGAGGAATGTCCTAGGTTCTTCCCTACTCGATGTATACTCCAGATCCATCAAGTCTTTTCCATTAGGAGGGATCTCGAGGTTTTGGTCTTGATCAGGTGACCGATCAGATCTCATAGGTGACAATCCCAAAATCGGGCTTGCAACATCTGCGACAGCATTGCCAGAAAGTCTCAATTTACCGCTGAAAGCCCTGGCACACTCCATCCTGAAGCGACTTGTATCGCTATCAGAATCCTCATCACGGCAATGATTTCCAAGATCAATGCGCTCGGCATCGGCTCTAGGTCGGACAGGCGACTGAAGTTATCGTAGAAGCCCTCATCCAAGAAGCCAGTTGGTTGCGTGGGGCTTGTCGTATCTCGTGTTGATTCCAACACCGTTTCGACGAAAACAGCCGAAGAGGTCCCCACGGTCAACGCCATCTATTGACAATTAGTAAACCGCCGATCTTACGGTTGTCGTGAGTGGAAGATTTGTTGAAGGGTAGAGACCACTGGGACCGTCATCTAGCAGTACCAGGAAACATGGACAATGATTTTTATATAGGTTCGGGCCACCCTTAGGATAATAACCCTATGTCCTGTTGGTATATATTGAATCATGAGTAGCTTACAAAAATGGGTGTGTCAGTGCCTATCCTAGATGGGATCTAAACCTAGTCAGGACCCTCTCCGAATAGGTCTAGACGAATTGGTGAATCTTCTCGAGGAGGCTGGGCAGGAGATTGGAGTTTCGATATGGCTAGGGCTCAATCTCTGAAGGCTCTTGTAGGCTTCTATCTCCGATCTTGCTTGTGTAGGACTTTTTGCTTGTCCTTCCCTCGGGGGTCTTCGTGCCCTTATATAGGGGTTGATCCAAGTCGTGGAGATCATAGACTTATCTCTAACCGGGATTATGCCTTCCTTAAACGTAGGGATTGACTTCCTAGTTTAAGGGATGTCGTCCTCATTACGTGAGGACTCCTTATCTTCTAGATTCCTTCGCTGATATATCAGGTGCTCTGGATATTCAAGGTATTCGTATATGGAGACTACCCCACATACAGTATTAACATATTACTCATTATCGCCTGGCTAACAAAGGGACCAACATTCATAGTTGCCACCTGACAAGGATACGACATAAATGGATACACATTTTACACAAGAAAGCAGGACACCAAGAGCACAAACTAGAATAGCACTGTTCGTATAGATGCATTCGATGCTACTGGGAAGAGAAGCTCGTACTATGGGTCCATAGAAGATATCTAGGAGCTCAATTATGGTCATTTTAAGATTACATTATTTCGATATTGTTGGGTCAATCTCTAACATGTTCACATTGACAGGTGCAGTGTCACCACTGTTGACCTCGGCCGCCTTGCATACAAAGAGGAACCATTTGTGCTGGCCAACTAGGTTGTCCAAATTTCCTATGTTACCGACTGTCAAATAAAAGGCGTCATGTGGTGATACAAGGAAAAGGAAAAATAGTTGGAGTTGAGAATGTAATGGACGAGGAAAAGTATAATCAATTTGAAGATTTACCCCCAATCGGAAACCACATACAGGTCGAGGAAGAACTACCTGATGAGGCTCTCTATGCACACAACGATCATCATGAAGGGCTACTATTTGAAGGAAATATGCAAGTACATGAGGAATGAAATTTATATGTTTTATATTAGTGCTGAATTGAGCTATTTTTGTGATATTTGTGATGACTTATGCTAGTGATATCATGAATTTGATGAAATATGCCATGATAATTGTGTCAAATCTATGATAACTAACCCCTAAAATTGAGTGCAAGCACCTGTGACTAATGAACAGATTGAAGCATACTTGGACCTTGACCTTTGAGCCTCTCAGGAGCACAATTGGAGAACTAACGCCTAAATATTGAGTTCAGTTGTAGTTATTGTTGTGAAAAAAACTGTGAAATATTTGATGTTCTGTGCACATGAAATTGATGTATGTATTTTTCGATTGCTGCCTCTAATTCAAATACTATTGTTGTGAAAACTATGAAAATCTATGAGATGTTCTATGCATATGATCAAGTTCCTCTGTGATAAATATGTCAGACGGTTCCCATGATTAACCGCCTATTATAAGGTGTATCCCAGACGGTTTTCCAATATGACCGTCTGCGATTACATAAATATCCCAAACGGTTCTTCCTACAACCGCCTATGATAAGATAAATTTCACTTACGGTTTTCCCTTGAACGTCTGCGATAAATTAAACATCCCAGATGGTTTTCCCTATGAACCATCTGGGATAAGGTGTATCCCAGACGGTTTTCCCCTATAACCGTCTTGGATCTGCTCCACTCCATATACCGACCCACGCACAACCTCTCTCATTCATCATCTCAAGGCCCCGAGCCAAAAGTAGTACTGCCCTAACCGTCGGGTGCCATCGAGCCCTACCACCGCTACCCCTAAACCCTACCGCCATCAACCCTGAGCCCTACGGCCGTTGCTGCCACCCCCAAGCTGCAGCGCCTCCGCCCTCGAGCCCTTCCGCCACTGCATTGCCCTAACCTTCGCCCCCAAGCCCTACCGACATGGAGGAGGACCGGCCCGCCCCGGAGCCCTACCGACGAAGAGGAGGAGGACCGCCGCCCCAACCTCGACTCCACCACTATCGCCGCAACCAAGCTCCACTCCACCGCCACCGCCACCACCACCACCGTTGCCACCACCGCCACCGCCACCGGTTCAAATCTCTCTCTTTGACAGTCCTAGTGCATGTTTTATTGTAATTACCTTTAATCTCACATGTTATGCTTGGCTTTAATAATATTTTGTAAGTTATCTTAGCATAAATGCAAAACACATTGTGATGCAACCAAGTATGCTACAGAGTTTAACTCAAAGCTTATTGTATCCTTTCTACAATGTAACTGCGATGAACAAATATGCTTGGAAAAAATAGTTGTTCATAGTTTTCATTTATATTGTCGTCTCACTGATAATCGTGAACTAATAACAACATGATCATGTGATGGCACAATTTTTAGCTTTCTCAAGAATAGAGTCTGCTTTTGATCTTATGACATGCCAAGCACTAATAAAAGAAGATATGGCAAGCATTAGGGAATTGTTACTCTAGTCTGAACTAGGGTTTAGTTTTTTGCTGAACTGATTGGTGCATGTAATGCACTGTGCTATTAGATCAATGGATGTTAATATGTCCACTATCATATACCTAGTTAAGACAGTCCTAGTGCATGTTTATTATCTCTCACGTCTTTTCTAAAGCATGAAAACTGGACAATGTAGAGAATTAGGTAAATATGTCTAGCGAGAATTCATCCCCGCCGCATGCGTTGCCACCACCTGACATACCAGACTCTTCCACAACAACAAAATGGAAGGGTCAAAAGCGATCACAGAAGCCGGTCGATAGATTTGTCGTCATTGTGGTTGATGAGTACTCTGGAGTCCCTATTAAACCTGAATAGATGATGAAGAATTTTAGAAAAATTTGTGGTATTGTAGCACAGGAGCGAGTTAACATCACATTAACTTTATGGAAGCAGCTCAGTAAAGAGGAGAGGAAGGGAGTGGTGGATGAAATCTTGCTGTCATTTGAAGTCCCTGACCAACTTGAAGCTGAAGTTCGAAGAGCTACAGGTCTAGCGGCAGATAAGTCGTGGAAGAATTTCAAGAGCTTTTTAGTCAAACAGTATGTTGAAAATGACATGTGGGGATCCGGAATTAACTTCCAAGCCCTCCCTGTGTATCTCCTCATCAGTCCAGGATCAAGCTGATGAACACAGGCCAATGATATCACTGCACACATTACGAAACATTTTAGAAACATAAACAATTGAGTTATAGCGGCGATGTGACTAAAATAAAGTAACTAGGACTTATGTCCCTTACCATTCAGAAAACACAGCGGGAAAATAAAGCGTAGATGTCTCCATCTCAACCACAGGCAGTCGACGGAGGCCACGTGACTAAACCTCAGCATTGACGTAGAAGATTCCTCATATCTTCACCACCGTCTTCGAAGATATCTGAAACACGTCCAACAAACAACATGCATGATGAGTACTTTACGTACTCAGCAAGCCACCTGGCAGCAGATGGTCCTATTAAACTACATGCAAGGCTTCAACGGAAGGCTGTATGGTTCATTTGCAGAAAAGTAGTTTTAGTTGAATATTATGGTAGATTCAAAGACATCATTTTGATGAAACCAATTTTTATTATCAGGGGTGTTTTTCAACAGGTGTGGTCTACGACCAACATATTCGAGCAAGGAAACTCCTGCCTTAGCTCATCCATAGGTTCCAATCACCTTTTCACATTACCAGAACTAGGGTAGAGGAAATTAGCAAGGGGGAGAAAGACAGGTCCTTTTCATCAAGAAAGATCATTGTGCCATCCATGACCGTGGATACGGCTAATCGATTAGTTTTAACTCTGCAGAGTTCGTACACTTTACCCACATGACACGATCATCCTCTTATGCCAAGCTGCGCAGGCTTGTACACACGCCCATCGGTGTGTCGGCAAGGTGACCGTGACGAGGTCTTTTAGCTAGATCCCCCTAAGGTGTGACATGCCCACCGGGTCTGGCTCGAAGTCGAGAGTACATCCCCACACTCCGATCCCCCCATCTGTGCTGAGGGTTCTCATAGCTACGTCCACCCCTTCTGTGGTACAGCAACATCAGCACCAAAGACTGACTAACCTACTTGACCAAGCCAGTGCCCATATAGCATGTGGTTGTACTGTTTTCACAAATCTCAAATCCAGACTTCGGCCTTATGCGGTACGGACGACCAATGGTCCTTTAAACCGGCCTTCTGCGGGTAGGCAACCCTATGCTCCTTCATCACATGATCCAGCTATCGCCCGCACCATATTAGATGGTAAGTGATGATGTATAGTACGATATCCTGTATATCAGAAGGTATCCGCGTACGATTCCCTGGGCTTCCAGAAGGGTACTGCGTATTTAGTAAGGATCTCCAGAGCGCAAGGTAACCCCTCGAAAGGAAGATATCCCTTAAACTAGGAAGTCAAATCCTGACGTTCAAGGAAGCCGGAGTCCTACTCGGGCATAAGTCCATGTCCAGTACGACTCTGGGGACCCCCTATATAAGGATCAGCAACCCCATAGGGGAGGACAGGTCTTTTGAGTCGCACAGCAAGTTGAGCCAGATCCCAGGAGGTGAAGCCCTAGAAGACCAGCTGCCTCGAAGGAGTCGAGTCCCGCGGGATTAGTTAGATTAGTCTACGACTAGGCCTAGGGTAGCCACTAACACACACCCCCTGTCACGGACCCGGAATCCACATGTGATTAGGGGAACGCGAAGTCGCCAAGGACCGAAGGATTCGCCAGCCTGGTGGCACGGTACCTGCGCCGTACGCACCGAGGCAGGACGATCCGACACCCGCCACGTGCGAGCCGGCCGGAAGCGACCAATCTTCCCAGAACCACAAATAGATTCCAGATGCCGGTGAAGGGGTAATACCGCGGGATAAGCCTGCGCTCCGCGATAGTCATAGGAGGACTAGAGCTCGGGATATGTATCCCCTCAACCAAACCTAGCCTCGAGGTGTGACTCTGGGCGGGTCCAGCTCTGCTCTGCCGTCAGCGCGAGGCGTGACGGTCGTAGGAGGCTTAGCGAGTACGGGACGAATCCCCTGGACCGAACTCAACCAAAGACACACAGGCTAGTGGTTCGCTCACCTCTGCCATCCCGATACGCAATCCTAGCACGCAGTAATACCGCTGCACAGTTGCCCATATACTTCATCACATACACGCATTGTACATGGACAACCGCAAGTAACAACTCGGATATCATAGTACAAACTCTACATTACGATATTAATAATAACTGCCCACGACAGGACGACATATTACAATAGTCTGTTATATCCAAACACATATCCGAGTACGGAGAAGTTAAACAACAGCGGAAGCAAAATAAATGAGACCCACAGCGGCATAGTGACCGCTGACCAAAATCCACATCTATCCCATGCATCGAACACTACCGAGGAAACCACAATTTCAGACAGCAGCAAAACAATCCTGGACCATCGGCTCACCTGCAAGCTCTAGGAATAACCTAGGTGAGTACAAAAGTACTCGCAAGACTTAATCGTGCTTGATTAAATGTCCTACACATACTAGTGTAACAGCAAGTAAACATGATGCTTCTCAGAGTAACAATATACAAAAGTAACAACATGGCATTAACAGGGAAAGTAAGGACAAGGTAAATAACAACTTAATTTAAAGAGCAATCATGCCACAACAAATCACCCTAAATCCGATTCATCGAGTCCAAATCCAACGGGGTAGCCTATATATCCAATCCGATTGACTCAGTTAACAAATTCCAATCCAAGTGGCAGCCCCTAAACCAATCCAAATTGAACCATTACAGAGACATTATCAAATCCGAATTGATCATTCAAGGGCACATTATCAAAATCCGACTTATCCATCAAAGACACATTATGATTTAATCTCTCGGACCGCTACCGACAAACTCAACCCCTGCCGATATAATGAGTGCATAACCGCAAGGAGGTAATGATCCTCCAAGGGGCGTGGAGGCTTATCCCATTACACCTCAGTGTTGGTTCTCGCTAACGATCCCGTGTGATAAGGGATGGTGACACGTTGAAGATATGGTTGGTACGGTGACAAAACTTCGAGCTCCTGGGTCACCTTCATGCTGCAATTAGCACCAACCGTACCCATTGTGCACGCCCTCGGCTCTCACAACTCACTTAATGGTTTGGGTTGAAGAGCCAGCAGATGTTCTCGACGTGAGACCCATCCTACTGCTATTAGTGTGCTTAACCAATCTCATATGACATCCAACGGACACATACCCATACGACATTCAACCTAGACATCAATACCTAAGCACGCACATGAAGAGGGCATACACAAGAGTACGGAAAGTAAAGATGCAACAAGCTCTGCTTGCCTGATTCGGGTTGTTCCTAATCTTGCGGGGGAGCTGTAAGCCGGGTGGCGATGGATAACGTATCCACTAGTGTTTGTGAGGAAATCCAAAGTAGCCAAACTCCAATAAGAAGCAAACAACCTCTAGAAAGGAAAAGAGACAAGTCTAAGGAACTATTGCGAACATTACAAAAATGCATGCGATACAACTATGGTGGATTAAAACGAAGTATTCATTCCATATTGGTGTAGGTTTAGTTGTGGTATGACTTTAATCAGGGGTGAACATCTACATGAATGTATGCATGGAATGATATGGTTTCATATCGGGTTGGGTGAGTTATGCTACTAAACATTGTTACTTGGCTGTTAAGCTAGATTCTCTAGAATACATGTATTAGGAGGTGGTATGCATTTCCTACGATTTTTACAAATTAATCAAATTTAGCATTTTCTGTCTCTTCTCAGTAAAGGAAAATAATCCTACATTACATTAGAATGTATCTACTGCCGTATGCTTACTATTAACCATGAGTATGTTTTAACATGAGTAACCAGCATGGGTACAAGTGATGATTCTGAGGGTCAAGAGTGCATGTATTAGAAAAATAAGGATAAGTTACCCTAACTAGCATTCTTATTCGTATTTGACTGTTTGTAATATTCAGGTAGTATATTAGTTGTGTTTAAAAATTGACCAACTGTTGTCCTAAACGAATGCATATTTAGATTGAGTAGTAGTTGTGTGGTATAATTGTTAATCTGCATTACTAGCTAGTCTTTTAGCATAAACCAAACAAGGACCTCCTATAAGTCATGTTATTCTCAGGTGGTAGTTTTCAAGGAATCCATGTCACTACTATACATAAGGGCATCAAAGTGTATTAACTACTGACTTAGTTCGTTGGTTTGTCAATTAAGTTGGCCACTGACTAGTGAACATTTGAAATATTTCAACAGATCTAGACTTAGCTAATTGAACTGACTTATCAAACGTTAACATAGTTAGAGTATAATATTGGACCGGCATCAAGCAGATTGATTACTAACTATCTTGTCTTAACAGGGATTAGTGTCCTAGTGACAATTAGTTGGTAGGCATGTCTTATCTACGTTAATTGTTCATCAGGGGCACCTAGTTGTTAGCAGAAACATGAAGTCACCACGGCAGTTATTTATAGGAAGCGATTGCTTAGTGAATGCTCATTAATTTACTAGCGATGCTAATGATTGAATAAAGTCGTATTATTACAGAACTTTGATTACTCGTTAGGACGGTACATGTGGCAACATATTCGGTAAGTACTAGGACCGACATTAAGCTTGCCTAGAATTGGTGGAGTAAATTTTAATTAATTGGTCAGTGCATTACTTGCGTTAGCTGATTGACTACCCAACCGTACATTAACCGAATGGTACTTGTTGATTGAACAACTCCTAGCCCTATGTTTAGCAGGACGCTATAATCCATTAGACCTGAACTGATGACCTAATGCCGCATTGGTTCTTATTAACTCGCCTGACCATTAGTACGCATATATCCATATATATCCTGTGGCATATCAAACATATGTAATAAACCCGTCATAAGCAACAAGCTTACTCATGACCCTTTGCAAAGAGCACGTGCGCCTCTGTTCTTATCAATTCACGGAAAGCATCGGTGTAACTAGAGCTAAGTGTATTATCAGGCCTGTATTAGTAGAATAGGTTCATATCATTAAGGCCAATGTTTTAGGCTGGACAACCCGAATAGATAACCAGAATCACTAAGCCACGGAAATAAACAGATGGAACCAAGCAGTGCTAATGTAATGACTGATTAGCTATTTGGGAATCATTAGTCGGTTGCCAGTTCATTAATTGCAGCTGTTAAACATGTCTTAACCGAATGCCACAAGAAATAACAAGGCAAAGAGGTGGGGCAGGTGCTCACTCCCGGCGGCGACGGATGCGAGCTAGCAGCTCGGATTTGGGGGAGCTGCAGGGGAGGATGGCTGGGGGGTTGCCGACCTGCCACCGGAGAGCTCGAGCTCGCGTCGGGGTAATGGCGCTCCAGGTTGGTGACGAGGCGGAGCATGGGCACGAGGTGGCGGCGTGGTCTGACGCCGGCGCGGGGGAAGAAGCCGGCGGTGGTGGCGAGCCTAGGGCGGCGTCGGAGGCAAGCAAGTCCGGTGGCCAGGGGCGGTTCTTGGGGCGGCGGTGCCCGGGGAGCCGGGCCCGAGCGGGCTGGCGCTGAGATGAGGCCGGCGGAGGGAGGAGCGGAGGGAGGCCGGTGAGGGCGCGGGTCGGAGCTGCGGCAGAGGGGCAAGGGGGAAACGGCGGCGGGGAGCGGCGCTGGTGGTCCTGCTCGGCTTGGGGGAGAAGGGGAGGGACGGCAACAACCATGGAGAAAATAATTGGGGAAGAAGGAACTGTGAAGAACTCGGTTTGGGGGAGCAGGAAAAATTGGCAGGTGCTCAAATCCTCACGCATGTTAAGGTTTCTTGGATGGATTGAGAGCACTAGAGGTGGAGAATCTGGTGGTATAACATGCAAGGATTGGTTCTTCACCTTTAGATGGGATTTGGAGGAGAGAAGCCATGAGGTTTGCTCTTGGTGTTGAAGAAAATAGGGAGGCAGGAGGAAGAAGATGGTCTGGACAGTGATGAGCCGACTGCTACGTATATAAAAAGGAAATTTGCAGTGGAGCATGCTGGCCAGGTGTAGAAATGGACCTGCAGACGGGTCCCACCGTAGAAAAAAAATATTTTCTTTATTTTATTTCCCTTGTATTTTGTTGTATCCCTTTGCTATTTGAAAGCTAGTAATTAAAATTTATAAACGTAGTTAGTTGCTTATTTAAGTACTTGGTTAGTATAGTCCAAATAATTTGAACTCTAGATATTTTATCATTTCTCCAAATATTTTTCACAAACATTAGACTTGAGGCTAATAAGGTAGCTAACCTTTAAACGCAAGAGTTTGTTTATTTTGGAGGAAATGAAATCGGTTCAACGCGTTCTACTTGACTTGCACAAATTGGTGGAGGATTAAACTAGTTGGAACATATACAATTTTGAATCGCGGGTTCTAGTGGCATAGGTTTCACTGTTTTATTTCACATTAACCATAAAGTCGCGAGTTAGGGTTTTTAATCGGAGTTGTATCTTAACAGCCTAAATGCATGCCTAAGATGAGAAGAAACCAATTTATGCACGACAATCCTTGACGATCCCTGTCTTAAATTTGGTCGC